>BMAW01067356.1:0-87651 GCA_019974015.1 Nephila pilipes | reverse complement strand
ACATGATTAAATGTATCTTAAATTTGCAGAATATCTATAAAGACCAATCACATATTTTTAAAATAATTGCCGACACATTTTTGTGTCTTATGGCTCTCAAAATATTCGAAATATTTTTTTTAAAATCATAGATTCCTTTTTTTTTTGTTGTTTTTTTAGAGAAGGAAACGCCCCTGTTTTTGTCTATATTGTTGTAAATTACAAATTAAACTGGTTACGCAAAATAACTTATAAGACCAAAAATTATTTGTTCTTGGAAAAAAATTACTTGAATATTAAATTAGTTTAGTCTTCTGTTAGAACTATCATTTGTAACTTAATATTTTCCTTTTGTTTGTAACTGAATAATTTAAACGTAGTACAGTTAAAATATTACGTTTGTGTCATTAAAGAAAATCTCCAACGTTCAAGAAAATAAATTTATTGATAGAAGAATTTGAAGGTTATTAAAAAAGTTCAATTCCTTATGTAACATTTTGAAATTAATATATTTTCGATAAGTTTTGCAAAAACGTATAACATGAAGACAATAAATCAATAGCACCAAGTCTTAAAATAAATCTAATTTTTAGGTACAGTTTGAAAATTATTTTTAAAAAATTAAAAGTAAGTTATTTAATATTTTCGATATAAAAGAATAAAACATTTTTTTTTTGAATTACGAAAGTACATGCATATTTTAGTACCTCACTGTAATAATCATAATGTGTTTCGTAGAATTTTTTCAACCAATAGTACAATTTTTTTTTCCACATTTTAGACCATATAGAAATTTTAAAATTATTAAGCAAGAATTAATTGACAAATCTTAAGCTGCTTGTAGATCCCTGGTTTTTGTTATTTCATGTATCTTTTATGGTAAAAATGTTCGAGTGTCAGAGTGAAATATCAGTTTTTTTACTATACGTCTTTTGTCGTAAATATCAGTTACACATCTTGAAAAATAACATCCACCATTATGGTAGTTTTATCTTTCTAAATCCTGAAACAATTTTTATATAGGTTTTAGATTGAGTTTTCTAGTTGTCCAGACTAAAATTGAAGTATCATTCACTTAAGGTTATATTCCCTTTTAAATTAAGCTATGTCTTAATAATGCATTCATTTTTCTCTTGCCAATAAAGTTATGCTTGGAACATTACAGTTATTAAAAATGCTCATGTAAGCCTTTGAAATTTTTTTATTAAAAAACATTCGGTACATCCCTGTCCCAACGATGAATCGCCAAGCGACAAAGAATTGTAGAAAGGTAGACATTATCGCAAGGTTGGTTTTACATGTTTGGCGACGACCTTGGAGTAATGGTATTTTGACATTTGGTAATGCGCTATAACAGAGCATTACCAAATATTCAAGAGAATCAGTGCCAGTGAAAGAAAAGACATTATATCTTTCTTACTCCTTTAATTGACACTAAAGGGAAAAATATTTTGTTCAGATCATTCACTTTGGCTTCATTTGCCCCGTTTAGGTTATTGAAATTTATAGTTAAAATGATAATTTAAGAGAAAATTTACATAAGGGTTGAATTTATACATTTGAATTTAGAAAAAAAAGATTTAATTAAAGATTTGTTAAGATCGTTGAGAATTTAAAGTAGAAGAGAGTTCTTGCGCACTTTTAGGGCAGTACAAAGGGAGGGGGTGGTTAACTTACGCGACCAACAAATGGGATTGTTGCGTTTCATAACAGTGGATGGATTAAGTAACGAATGAGAAATTTTCAGTGAAAGTTGTAGACTTGATAGTTCATTTTCTGATTGGTGGGTAGGGTAACTATTATTGGAGGAGAATGTTGGCTTCAGTGTCTATGGTAATTTACGATCAAATTGAAATTTAATTATTTTTGGAAATTAAGTTGAATATATCGAGGTATTTTAATGATAGGATGTGGATTGTAATTTGAGATGTTTTGAAGAGAATTAATATTAATGGTAATGAGATTATCTACACTAGATAGCATCATCTAATAAACAGAGACGTCATCCAGTGAACTGTAGAGAAATAACAAATGAACAATATATGTCACAAATAAATTTTATATGCTATGAATTAAAGCAGATGTTATGTGCAATATCAGTGATTTCCAACAAGGTCTGCATCGCACAATGGTAGGCATTGAAGTGATCTGAGGTGGCCTAGTCAATTGTACGGGGTGTTAAGAACGAAATCTGTTTTTTAAGCAATGCTTGCTGGAATGCGCTGAAGAGAGAGAGAGCTTCGTTAATATAATGAATTATCGAACACGTGTTCTGACATTGGCTATTCGAGATTTCCACTTCAATGATCGTAGGGACATTTTGGTAATGCAAATAGCATAAAATTCCAACCTCTTGCCAACCAAAATGAAACGTAATTAAATAAATTAGATGAAGTTGAGGAATGTAATGAATTGAATTAGAGATAGTGATATATAAGCGAAATAGAAATGAGAGGAAAGCGAAGGGAGACAGAGGATAACGACGAGCTGATAGATATTCGTAAATTGAATTGAATCATCGTAAGTAATCGTTTGGAGGAAAGTGACTCATATTTAGATTAATATGAATTGAATCTAAGATAAACAAGAAGTGTGTGTATCGAGAAGAGTGATTCGGTAAGCTAAGACTTTAATTTTTAGAATTTAAGTTAGGATTAACTAGGATTCACTGTGTATTTGAGAGAAAGAGCAATATTGCATACTCTGTGTTCATAGGTAATAAACTGCGTAGTCCTTTTTGGCGTCTCTTCTATTGGATTTGGTTAACTTACTCACAATTTAATTAGAATTAAAGATGTATGTGTAGTTAAATAATGAAGGAAGTCCGAAACAGTATTTTCAAATAGTTCTAAATGTTTTGATCGAGATCAATCCACATTAAAAGTAGGTATTCGTAGACTGTAGCTTAGTTCCCAATCTTCATTGGTTTCGTGTCGTCGGTACTTTTACGTCGCACTAGAAGCAACATGAAGGCTATTGGAAACGAATCTCGTAATTTTGAGCCGTGATCATGTGACGAGAATGACACCTGAACTGACACCCTCCTCTCCTAACTTCCAAACCACCCCGACGGGAGGACTTTGATCCACGACAGATTCAGCGTGCATCAGCCCCGGCTACACGGCGAGTGTATATTAGCATCAAGGCTCGAACCTACGACTCGACGAAAACCACCGGCCTCGACTCCGCTACTATGACAACAAGGTTACCGCGGCCAACCCAATCCTTTTTACTAGTACATGAAAAAGTTGCAGTATGTGCTGTTCTTTTCATAGAACACCAAAATGTGTGTGCATATATGCCATCTCAATTAACAATGTTTTTACTTAATATTTCTGACTGGCCATTACAAAATTAAAAGATCTTGCTGGCACATTACCTAAATTTTTAAACGTAATATTAATTCTAAAGAGTTTCCTACTTTTCTTTTCTAAGCTACGTAATTGCTTTTAATTTTATTGAATAAAATGCATACGAAATAGTGAAAAAAAAAAAAAAAAAAAATAGAAATGTTTTTGTATTTATTTTTTTTTCTTCTGATTTTGAGAAATATTTCTAAATATTTATCATAACTCTGAAATTTCATAACTTCTTTGTTGATTTCAAGATATTGAGTCGGTGTCCTCTTTCCTGAAAAAGAGGGTGTAAGTAATTTTTTTTCGGGGTTAAAGTCCAGTATCGGGTGAACCTTGGCGACTGTAGTGAAAACTTAGTGACTTAGAAAAAAATCTCTAGATTTACGCAAAGTAAGCAGTGATGTCATGAAGGCGTTGCAAATCAAGAGCTAACAAAAATTTACGGTTACCATAACCTAAATCGCCACATTTGAATCGCTATCGCACCCAAAAGTCGCCAATCGCCAAGCGGCACCAGTTACCCAACTTGAACATTTTCCGGGAAAGGGACGGTGGGCCAGAAGGGATTAAAAACTATAAGCGAAAGACAAAAATGCATTGAAATTACTATACATCCAGAAATTTCGCAAGGCTGTGTTGCATTATGTCCCCAGATCAGGATTAAATATATAAAAATATTTAAAATATACTTAATTATATTAACCGGTCTTATAATTAAAATTTTTATTTAGCTATTCTTTATTTATAATTCAGTTCGAATTATTTTTTTGTTTGTGAATAGTTTTTTTTCTTTTAATATCTTATTGTACTTTGTTATATTTATTTAATTCTTTTTTTTATTTTCAATTTTAGTTGCAATCCTGCAATTTTACAATTTTAGTCATTTCATTTAATACTATTTTGATGATGATACTAATATATTTAATCAAAGTTTGTGCCCCTTTAAATTTTTTAAAATTACTCATTAACGTAGAATCGTATCTAGAGTTTCATAACGGAATGCTGTATACTTTAAATAAATAAATGACATGTAATTTCTTACTTTAACTTTAATTTGCAGATTTTTATGTAAGTTATAAAAAATATACAGTAAATATATACTATAATTCACATAAAACTATATATAATTTTAGCATGATCGACTGTTTCAAATTCAAATAAAATAATAGCATAATGTTTAGATAAGATTAGACCCTTTCGGGGGCTACCGAAAAATACTTTTGAATTTATTTCGTATTTTAGATACATAACATACACCGAAAAAATACTTACTAAAACATTCTAAAGCAGACAAATTTTAAAGAAGGCTTACATGTTTTGAATTTTGTTTTTCTGATTTTCAAGATACGCAGCTGTGTTCCATGGAAACCCACATATGATTCCTTATTATTTGTTTATTTCTCGTGTTTCATTCAAAAAGAACCTTTTTTAGGCAAAGAAAAAGCGGTATATATAAGTTGTAGTGATCAAATAGTTCGAAAACTATACCGTAAGGTTCTCTTAAGAAACTAAACAGTAACTGCGTAAGCTAAAAGCACCCTTTTTTTAGAATAACTTCCCTCGGAGAATGGCAACTGCTTTCGCAACCGGAAATCGTTAAGTTGAAACTAGAAAAACAAATAAAAAAAAAAATTCGGAGTGTGTTTACATTTTTTTTCTTTTATGGTTAATATTTGGAAGGTTTTTCTTCAGATGTTTTATTTTATCTGAACTCCTTGCATATTTTCCGGCAGACGTTTTTTAAATTTATTCGAATCTCTTAAAATTTTCTTGCATGTAAGGTATATCCCCTTTTTATTTATTTAAATCAATTTTGTATGAATTCTCTCAAACTTTTCGATTTTGTTCAACACAGAAATTTTATTTGCAACGAATGTTTCTGTAACTTAAATCAAACAAAAGCTATTAGTTATTTTCCATAGATCGAAATTGAATTTATTTTATTTCTTACTTAAAAAATGTTTCAAAATCTTAAGAATTAAAACTTATGCATAAAACCTCTACTCGTATTAATAATAAGAATAACAAAATTATTAATTATGAATATATAAAAGCAGATATTTTTAAAACTCTTAAGTGAAAAACATAACTTATAAATTCTGAAACGAAAATGGTAAATCTTTAATTTTTGAGATCAAGTTTTGTACAGAGACTAAAATTTGTAAAAAAAAAAGAAAAAGTTTATGCAAAATTTTACGAAGAACAGATTTAGCCTCCCAAGGTGAGCTTTTTTTATAATTATTAATACATTACTCAATTAAATATAAGAATTAAAGTAAACGATTAAATATCGAGAAATAGACAATAATCAACTTTTCGATATTAAAATAAATAAACGATATTAAAATTAAAGCAAACGATATATTATTAAATTGACTATTATATTAGCTACATGTAATTAAAATTAAAGCAAACGATAAATTAAGAAATTCAATATATTAATGTCAAATGTAATTCAAATTGAAGCAAACGATAAAAAATTCAAAAGTGATTCAACTAAAACAATAGTCCCTTGGATGGCTAATTTTATGTAATTGAATATAAAATTGCAAATTCTATTTCTAAAACCCATTGAGTAAGTTTAAAGTGACGTTAATTGGAACTAAAAAATTCTATTTGTTTCATATGGTGCTTTCACATTTTAACAGAATCATTTATGGAATTTTGGGTTTAGCTTTCGAGTGTTATGATTAATTAATTCAATTATCTTTGTTAATGTTTATAATATCTATTCTTAGATAAATTATTATAATTGAATTAAACACCCAAAGGAACTACGATTTTGTGACCACAATTTCTTTGTAATGAATCAGATTAAAATTTTTGTTTCTTTGTGGTATCAATATTTGATTTTCGAGAGAAAAATATATTATTTTAGCTTTAAAAAGAAACTCCAGAACCGGAACTAAAATTAAAAAAATGTTGTTCTAATGTATGAGGTGGATTAATGTCTGCGTGATATTGTAAGGGAAGCTGAACGCAATCGTCGATGTATAAAAAGTTTGGGCAAATTGCAAATAAACGTGGAGAGGGAAGAACTAATTCTTCATTTCGATGACCAAGAGAAATATTCTAGAAATAAAAAAAAAATCTATGGTGAACGTTGCAAAAATTTGCCTTATCTACTTATACAGTCCCAGAAGGATATGCTTCAGAAGAAATAATTCCAATATTACGCCGAGATTGAAATTACAATGATCCCCTAAATAGATGAAAACCTTTCATTTAAGAGAGAAAAGGATTCCAATTGCTAAAAGCATACTTCAAAGCTTCAGTATTTCTGGAATAATGTAGTTTGAATGTGTAAATATAGATGGTACGTTCGGAGGAAAATTAATTTTTCCAAAGACACCACTTTCACTGTCAAGCATGAAGATGATGGTTTGGTTCTTGTATGAGGTAGTACGTCTACAAAAGGAGTGGAAAAAATCAGTTTTTATTGATGGAGTCAGGAATAAAAGGAAACATTGGAACGCACTCAAGAATCAATTAAAACAGAAAGCAGAGAAATTAGGATTAGGGTCGCATTTTATGTTTCAACAAGGTAAAGGACGCAAACCCACAGCTGAAATTGTTAAGTTGTGGTTGTTGTACAAATGTAAAAACTCAATCACAGGCACCAATTGAGTTTCTCAATCACTTTGAGATGGGAAATTTGTCCTCTCAGTTTAGAAAATCTCTTCAAATGTAAAAGTTCGAAGAATACTTACATACAAGAAGGCCGACAAAGTACCACGTGAAAACTGGCCAAAAATATCCATAACTCTAATACTTTCAAATCAACGCAGACCTTTATAAAGGTGTTCTAAATACAAACTGATACGCAACGAAATATTGAATTATGTCGTTGTTTTAATTAAAGTTATTTTACTAGGAGTATGCTTACTTTTATGACTTAAGAAATCTGTAAATTCAAAATAAAAATTATGGTATATAGATTAAAATATCATCGATTCTTCATTTTTGTTAATTAGTCTAATACATTTTGTAATGAACATTTTATTGCACATATAAATATTATACTTAAATAATTATTTAACGACAATGTTATAAGCCTGTCAAAACCACAGTTATAGAGATGTAACAAATCAATTTTGGGAGTCTCTGTATATAAGTGTAGGGAGAGACCACAGCCACAGAATGTTTAACAAATCTTTATTAAGGAACAAATATTTACAAGGGGTTTGGCAAAGTCTATGGGTAATTGTATTGATATTTTTAGTACAAAACTACACATCATAACAATGCATCGTCTCGTCTTTCGCCACTCTCAGGCTCGACTCAGAAAAACAGATGGCGCTATCTGTCTGCAGTTACGTAACTCTGGATGGAACCATGTAAAGAAAGAGGAATGTTGGATTACAAATCGATCTGGAAAAAATACTCTAAATATTTAATTGTACTGTTAAGTACATTTCACGTATTTAAAAATTTAAAATCTCTTTTGCATGGACTAAAAAATTTTACAAACCTTAATCAAATGTATGAGTAAATTTTGATAATCACAATTTTACTTTTCATAAAAAGATCTAGTTCTCATATTTATTTTCATTGTACTAACGAAGATATTAATTTGTTAATGTAGCGATTATTAGAAGCAAGTAGTTCTAATTTTTCATAACATGCATTATTTTTAAAATAAAATGTCTCTTAGATCTTTCGTTGGAAAAAGGAGTTTTAAAAAGTTCAATTAGTGTCATGTACGAATTAATTTAGATGGCAACAGTTTTATTTTATGTATAAAAAAAGCCCCATAGTTAGATATTTTAACATATTATACTAATTGCTGTTGAACAAATCGTTAAATTATGTAGCGATTATTAGCAACAAGTAGTTACAATGTTATACTTTCTTATGAAATGATTATTTTGAAAATAAAAGGCTTCTTAAATAAATTAGCTGCTGATAATAAAAGAATCATACTAAAATTTAAATGTTTGTAAGCTTTATTTTAGGCGGATTATAATCCAGAAATCGTCTGTGAATAAAAAGTAACCAACGCCGGACAATTTTAAGTACTATGTTTCCAAAAAATTTATAAAAAGTATTTTTTACGAGGATCAGTAAAGAAGAAATCAGAAAATAAACTTGATTAATACTTTTGTGACTTTTTCATTTGCTATATTTCTTGTTAGGTAAGATTAATGTTAACAAAAAAAAAAAAAAAAAAAAAAAACCTTCTTTTTTTTTCGTGTGATTCCAAATAAAAAATGTTTTTTTTTTTTTAAATCAATATATGGTCATTATTTATATTTCTTTCCTTATATGGTGCATTTTGTAAACAGTATGCTTGGATTTTTTTTATTATCTAACGGGAACCAGGACACGAGGGAAAAATAAATTTTTTTTAAAACTCTTTCATTTTGATGACGTTTTATAATTAGTTGTAGAGCTTAAGCTTTTTGAGTGCCTGACAATGATATTTTGTTCATTACATTGAACTATAAAAGTATTTTTAGTCAAAAGGTTTCTCTTTTTCTTTGAGCTAAATATGTACATGATTTTATTTTTCAAATATATTTGCTTTTAGGTATCATTTTTAAGAATAATATTCCCTAAATATGCAAAATATTTTGCTTCTCATATATAAAACAATGCATAATAATTCGAGGTAAAAACTAACGTTTTTAAAAACAACGTTTTTATACGGTGGCAAAGTTTATTGAAAAAATTATTAAAATATTAGTGAAAACTGGTCTCAAATATCTAAATATTGCATTGTTAGGCAAGTAAGAACGGTTCCCGAAATTTCAGAGCTCTAACTTGATGGGAAGTTAGTTAAATTAACAATAGATAATTTGATCACACACTGATACACAACACAAACAGACACACACCAAGTGAAATACATAAAAACGTTAAAACTAACTAAAATTAATTGACTCATCCGGTAAATTGAATGGTTGGAATGCAGCTTAACCCAACCACCCTTGGCGACAAGAAATATTTGGCAGTATTTTGCCAAATGTGGCTACCCTGGTCCGTTTTACGAACTTAACGTTCAGCCAAACAAAAAAATCGCCAAGTTTGGTGCCAATTTTTGAAATCGCGCCACATGGTTGGGCTAAACTGCATTATTAAAGAAAATGTTAGTTAAAACTTGTCGCAAATGTCTAAATATTGCATTGTTAGGCGAGTAAGAACGATTCTCAAAGTTTCAGAGTTCTAGCTTAATGGATAGTTAAATTAACGATCGAAAATTTCATGACACACACACACCAAGTGAAATACATAAAAATGTTTTAAAAAAGATAGAGAGGGGATCTTGTAAATGTGTGCAGCTTATTTTTTCTTTAAACAGAAACAAATAATTCCAAACTTTTGGTTCCATTAGATAACTGAATTTTCTTTAATCCATAATTCTAAAAGAATTCTTTCCAGCTACAGCTTTGAGCTAAAATCGCTCTTTGTAATTTAGAACAATTCATTTTGAGAAATGAAGAGGGAAGTGCTTTCCCCCTATACTTTTCATTCTTATTGTTTTAAAGCAACTGGACGTGAGGGAAAGAAACATCATTTATCAAATCTGAAAGTATTTATTAAGAACCTTTTGTTTTTGAGCTTTACCAAGTAAAGTGTCATCTTATAATCGTAGCTCTAGATCTAGAAAGTTTTCATTCAATATAAAAATTAAGATCTCAATTCCTAAATTGTTTAAACCGAAGCTTTTGTAAAAATTAACATAATATAAATTTAGTTTTTTAAAAAAAATTCTTGCTTCGACTGTTTTAAAGCATTTTAAAGCAAAATGAATGTTTTGAGATATTTTATAAGATTTTTTTAAATGTGGATGGTTTTCGTTACAAAACAGTGCACGTAATAGTAGTTCTTAAGACATCATGCTAACTTTTCAACTAGTTGCACTTCGAATGTTGAAAAATGCAATTTGTATGAAAGTATTTATAAGGAATCATTTGTGTGTTTTTGAACTTCACCTTGTATAATGTTTTCTTATATTCGTAACTCTGGGATTAAAAACTGTTCATTCAGTTTATAAATTAGTTTAATAATAAATAATAAAACTAACTAGAAGAAGCTTTTCTAATAATTTCAAGGTACGCGTTCAAAACACAATTTTTGGTCGAAATATCGATATTTTATTTGGATGTCATATGAAAATTCAATCGTTTATCTATAAAAATCTGTTTGAATTTTTGTTTCTATCGTATTCAGAAATTGAATAACAGCTGTTTTAATATTACTTGATCATGAATTTCTCTGACCGGAAGGACTCTAAAAACGAATTTTTTTAAACATTTTTCATTACTTCAAAACACAATACTTCAGAATTTTACACATCAATAAACCTGAAATTTCATACGTATGTTTTTCATATTATTATACAAAGAATAGACATTTCTCGAGATTTTATACGGAGAAATTTTTTATATTGCAATACTGAGAAATTTTTTATATTGCAATATATAGAAAATTACAGTGATTTTTAAAGAAAATTTTTGCTTTCAGAACTCGAACTACCATAGCTTCCTACGTAAGGGCTATATTATAAAAATAATAGCCCATTCTCTCTAGATAAAGTTATATTCTATATTATCCAATCTACAAACCATCAATATATTTATTTCCTTTTGAGTTACCATGTTTCGCGGAAAGTCTCAATTTTTACTTATATTTGTATAATATGCCCTTTTGACAGTAAAAGTTTACACATATAAATGCGTCTGTTGTTCTTACGCGCATGAATCCTTCTTATGATAAAAACAAACTTTACGAATGATGCCTTTTTATAAAGAAATTTGGAAAACACCTGACTAATCTTCACAGAAATATTACTGTGAGAAACAAAATATACACATCTCAGTAACAATAAAGAAGAAATTATGGTAGATGTAACAGATGACAAACCAGAAAACATCAAAACATCTAAAACAGGACAATGCAAAGATTACGGTCGAAAGAGAGATCAAAAATCGTAAGCGTGATGTGATTAACTTTATCTCGGGATTAATTTTCCTTTACTAGGAGCATTTAATGTGTAATCTAAACCTTGTTTGTAAATAAAAAAAATGTACCAAGAAAAATAGAGGAAAAGCATAAGGAATTGATAGTTTAGAAATTTCTATTACTTTCTAAGTTTTTAAATACTTAGAAACACTTATGTAAACAAAAGAGAGGAAGGTTATAGGGGTAGGGAAGCAGGAAATAATTCGAGATAAAAACCAACGTTTTTAAAAACAACGTTTTTATATGATGGCAAAGTTTATTAAAAAAATTATTGAACAAAAAATACCAACCTGAAGAACCAGTCCCCTGACTTAATCCCCAGGGGCATGGTGCCTAGCTATAACCTCAGACACTGGGTACCGATTTTAGTCGACTCTAACGACACGCATGAGCTATTCTTTTACACCCGATCGACATTTAGGGTGAATCGAGTCCTCAGCCAAATATTATTTACATCAGAGAATTCTACTTAGCAAGTGGCAGGGTTTCGTAAATTAGATTCGAGTCCAATAAACATTTGGAGACTGGATTCGAATCGGGTCTGCACTCTTATAAGATCCCTTCCCACTCTCTTGTAACTATATAATGTTCTCAACAATCTCTCTCCTCCTCAGTCTCCTCATATTTCTGATGTCTTTAATATCTACAATATCTACATCTAATAATTTACCATTCATTACACTTTTACATAAAAAAGCTAATTTAAATAGTCACGGTTCTTTAACATGGCGAGATTCTAAATTCAAATAACGGTATAAAGTAGTCCCTAAGATTAGTTGAAGAGAAGTACGTGCGAGAACCAGTTACATGCTTACTCTACCGCTTGATCTGTAGAGTGACAATTCATGACGGATGATTCTTACGGAGAGATTTGAGAACGTAATCAATTACTTAAACGTAACATAGAAAGGTATTATTCGGTACTCTAATTTCTAGGAATAAAGAACTTATCAAGAGTTACATAAGCCTTCGATAAATTTTAAGTTTCCTGTAAGAAAGGAAATTAAAGCTACTTCACTCGTAATCAATTATGGGCCAACTACAAGTATAATCCCTTGATTGCTTAATCATAAAGAAAATGCTCGAGGAGATGATACTCAAGATGATTATCAAGTACTTTAGCTCTTATAAAGAGCGTTTAAGAAGCAACAGAAGTATTTACAGAATAAATGGTGCATTAAGAGCATTTAACGTCTAAAGAGTATAAAGATTATCAATTGTATTTTCAGATTTAAAAGTGAATTTAAAAAGTTAATGATTTGATGCATGTAGCTTGACGAACATTTAGAGAATAATAAGTATTTGTATCGATAAAGTTAAAAACTCTGTCTGTTTGTCTGTCCGTCCGTCCGTCTATGCAGAGAAGGGGTTGGTTATTCTAGAATTTAGTGATGACATTTGGCAATGGTTAAAAATTTTTGTTTTTCACGGGAAAAAGTTTTATGGCTTTGTGGGCTTCATGACATGGCGTTTTGACTTTGAGTGCCTGCAGAGTTTTGAACTTTCACCCTCTGAGTCCGAAGAAAACTTGCCCTGTCCCTTTTTGCATCGCTTTTATCAACCAAAAACCAATAGAGACTTCTTCTCGGTCAAGCTATTAAGGTATTTTATATTCTATCGTCATTGTTGAAGAGAATCACCGCAGGTATTTCCCCTGATTCGTAAAGCAAGCATAATCGAGCATTTTAAATCTTAATGGCAACTGTTTTACTCAACTGAAGAAGACAGTTTTTAAAATTTAAACTGTATTTGATTATTTCAATTTAATATGTGCTAACTCTTTTCTTCTGTTAAGTTCCCGAAAAAGTAGAATTATTAAAAATGATCAATAATTAGCGTAAAATAAGCATACTTCAGAGCCCCAAGCTCCACTGCAGCATTACTATGAAAAAGAAAATACTTTCTTCAAATTTCTAATGCATTTTTATTTTTAGAAGCAAAACATTCTAAAATACAAACAGTTGCCATCTTTGACAAAAAAAAAAAAAAAAAAAAAACCGTTAAACCCACACAATTCTGGCATGAAAATCAATTATTAAACTTAACACTAAAATAAGTGCAAAAGCTAAATTATTTGAAATTCGGATATTAAAGTGAAAGCAGACGATAAAATGTTAAATTAGATATATCTTAGCAATGTAAAAATTCCTTAAGTAAACTAAATGTAATTATTATAATCCTTTTGTATTTTGTTGTGAACTTTTGATCCTAACGCTAAGTATTCTTTGTTTTATGCCCACGCATTTTCGATGACACGTTTCCCCCAAAACAACAATATTTTAGCACATATTAAAAACTATTTTCTTCAATTGAAATACGTCAATTTGGACGTGACAAATGTTTTAACATATATCGACTATATTTGATAAAAAAATATTAACATCATAAAAAACCATTTAAGTATATCTTAAATTAATCAATATCTTTCAAAATTTTTGTCGTAGATTATTTGACCATTGAATAATAATAATAAAAAAAAGGTATGAATAAATTTGCTAAATGAAACTACTACAAATAATTACTTTCTGTTTCTTGCAGTTTCCATGACAACGCTTTGCATTAGCCGTAAGCGGCCTTTGTAATCATCTTTTCTAACAGTCTCGTTTCTTTTCCTTACTTTGATGTTTTCTTTCTGTTTTTATGTTACGATTTATTTGCCACTTTTTATCAGTCAGGTTTTCTGGTATGTTATTTTCTTTGTACCTAAGTTTCGAGTTAAAAACGCGTCTCCAAATCCACAAGAGATATCGTCCATAATTAAATTGATGTAAAAACTCTAGTATTCTTTTATTATGTTTTTATTATTTAAGCCCCTAGTACGTAAATTAAAGCAATATTTATTTTTACGAAAAAAATCTTTTTTTAAAAAAAACTTTCTATTATGGTTATATTAAATTGCAAGGGTAATCAAATCGGAGTTTAATTTTATTTAGCTTTGAAGTAATTGGAAATTTACTATAAACCTAAGCACTTTTCTGTTTAACATGCACGCAAGATATATTGATTTAAGAGTTGCAAATATTTGTAGTAAAAACCTGATTTACGAATCAACTAATTTTTAATTTTTCAATTGTTTGTTAGCAAAATAATTCTAATTTTATTGAATAAGGAAGAGCAAAATTAAATTATTTAGAAAATGATAAATAATGGCGCCTTTGATTAGAGTAGCAAAAAATTTGTTTCTTTATCTGATGAACATATTTAGAAAGTCTGGGAAATATCTGTGTCATGCAGTGTATATCTGAAGATGTGGAAATTGAAGGCAATGAACTAATGGATCAATTGACCAAAGATACAAGATCGCACATTGCCTCACTTTGTGATGTAAAAGCGAAAGTAAAATACTCTTTCTGTCCCATAATATTAGTAACAAGTGAATATTTAAACGGAAATTATTAATGAATCCAGATGTAAGTTGTGACTGTGAAGAGTTCAATCAAAATCAATGTTTCACGACATCTGTCATTTGTTTTGACACATCTTTCCCTTTTAGGTTAGCCTAATTATTATTTATTTTAACTATTTTTCCAATTTCGTCCACTGATCGGAATCAATTGTTTTATTTCGGTTGAATATCAACCCATTTTAAAAGTGAGATAAAAAAGATAGTTCTTAAACAAAGATTGTGTTGCGATTGTCTAGTTTTTGTTGCACCGAAAGAAAAATGGAAGTTGTAGAAATGAGCAATTATGTAAGCTGTAAAGCAATTTAAAGGCAACAGAATGACGATATAAAGGATTTGGAAACGTGATTCCGAAATAATTCTCAAGGTGAATCTTATGTTAATGTTGATTCGTTAAAAAAGGAGAACAGTAGACAAAAATGCTACGGTTACAGAGACAAACTTAGGCATATTCTTCTAAGCAGAAGTGGCACTGTAAGATCAGAGGCTCTTACCATTCAAGCATTCCGAATCTACAATATCGGAGTTTTTTAAAAAAATTCATTAAACATATTTCTCACAGAAAAGAAAAAGAAAAATCGTGTAGAATTTTGTCTGTTTAAATTAACTGACTCTGATGAAATGACAACAACTTGATAAGCATGACTTTTGCTTCAAGCCGGGAATTAACTCAGTATAATACCGAGTAGTTTAGTAAAAATATCTGAAATAAATTGATGGTCATTGACAATTTAACTTTAATTTAAATTTATTATGCCGAAAGTAATAATTTGCTCATTTTTAGTAAACGAATCCTCTAATTTTCTTATAAATTTAGAGCTATTCATATGAAAGTAGTTTTCTGTAAACTTTTTAAATCATGTTTTGAAGATTTGTATGTGTATTTAAATTTTATTTGGCATTTCCGGTACATCTGGAAAATGGTTTTTATATAACTGAACGCGAGATCCAACGCTAAAATAAATTGCAATAAATATATGAAAGGTCTACATCGCGGTAATCAGTATCTGTCATACTATACTATTTTACGTAAAAACACCAAATAGACAAAAAATGTTTCAATGTACCTCGAAAACTGTGCTGCGTTTTAATGCATTTCATGTGTATAATCCAAACGATTCTATACGAAGCTTTCCAACATCGGGTCATAGATCAAACATTTGAAAGCCTTGAAAATATTCCAGATTCCAGACCGTCCTCTTTAAAAGCTACGAAAAGGTCAATAAGATATATTTAAGAAAAATATCTACGGATGGATAAGAAGAAGCATGTGTTGGAGAAAGTTGAGGGCAAGGTAAAAAAAAACTAGAAAAGGTTATGTCTTGCATATGCATCGAAAACATAGTGAGACGTGTTACATGTGTAGATTCTGCAGAGTGCCATTTCAATGGGATACACATTTCTCACGGTATCATACATTAAAACATTTTTAATATTTATTAGTATTATAAAATTCTAGCTCGTTTTTAAAGAGTAGAGTTAAAAATAACTTGTGTGGGAAAATTTCCGTTTTTTTGCAATTTTTTAACACGTGGCAACACGTTGTTTTGAGAAAATGGCGTCAACACAATTACTTGGGCGTAAAGAAAAGTATACACGGTGTAAGGTTCAAAAGATGGACATTATAATACATTATGACTACAATAATTACGTATACTTTGCTTAAGGTATATTTACATTGCTAAGATACATTTAATATAACATTTAATCGTCTGCTTTTATTTTTAATTCCCGAAAAGAATATTATTGTTCTCCCTAAAAATCAATCGTTTGCTCTCACTTTAATATTTCATTTAATAGTTGATTTTTATGAAAGAATCGTCTGATTTTATTTTTTTTTTGTTGATAACATTGGCAACATTCTTGTTCTTAAAATTGTTTTACTGGTGAAAGCAAAATGCATTAGGAATTTGAAGAAAGTATTTTTTTCTGTTAGTTTGCGTAGAATATATTTACATTGCTAAGATATATTTAATATCTTATAGTCTGGTTTTATTTTAATATTCGAGCAGAATGTTATTGTCTACTTTATTAATTTATCATTTGCCTTTATTTTTTCACCTTTCATTTAATAATTGATTTATATGTCAGAATCGTCTTTTTTTATTTACATTGCTAATGTTTTGGAATACTCTTTGCTTTCTAAAATAGAAATACATTACGAATTTGAAGAAAGTATTTTCTTTTCTTGATACTAATTGCTTTTAAGGAGCCTGGGGCTTGGAAGTAGTTTACTTTACGCTTATTAAAATTAGTTTTGAATAATTCTACTTTTTGAAGAACTTAACAAAAAAAAGTAGAAGAAAACACGTTAGCACATGTTAAAACGAAATTAACAAAGCTAATTTCAGTTTTTTAAAATTTCATTTTGAATTCCGATGTAACCTTCCATCATAATTTTGCTTATGTAATACCGTTTAATTTTTAAAACAATAATAAGAGAACACACTTCAAGGTAAGATGATGAAAGTTACTTTAATTATTATTTTTTAAGAAATGGGTAGTTTTTTTTTTTTTTGAAAAAGGGACCATTTCAATATTGTATACGTACAGCGATATACTCTCTTAAAATACAGGGTATTTCGAAACTCATGGGAAAACATTTAAGGAATGACAGGAGACATAAAAACAAGCAATTTTCCCCATACAGTACATAGGCGGAGAGCAAGCGGTCAACCACGCTTCTGAAATCCATAGTAGAAAGAATGATGTGCAAGAAAACTCGCGCTTTATGCTTCCTATTACAGCTCCGTTTCATCGGTTCACCGCTTGCTATCAGCCTGTGCAATGCAGGGTGAAAATGGTTTGTTCAGATGTTGTCTATCACGCCTTAAATTTTCCCCATGAGTTTCAAAACACCCTATATGTTAACTGTAACCTTTGATGCAGTCTGAAGGAAATCGACGGTTTAAATTTATAACGAAAGATAACAAAAATAATTTAATTGAAGCTCTAAATCTAATTTGGCTTTGAATACGATGATGATTTAGGACTTAAAATAATCTATAGTTTAACATAATATTTAGGTGAATAATCTTAACATTTTGCGTGTGAGTAGGCGTAAATAATCTATTCGCCTTAAGTTGGGGATATAATCTTAAAAAAATAAAAGTTTTAATAGCTTTTACATTCCTTAAGTGAGTTTTTGTACTTATATTTACAAATGGATGTACAGAATGAAGTCAAGACTTTATGTAGTAAAAGGAACTGCAAATAGATTTTATTTGACTCTCTCTTTGAAAGAATTGGGAATTTTCTTTGAATCTCTCTTAAACCTCTTTTCAAATTGAATTCTTTTTTTTAAACATAGTAAAATATATCTTTGTGCCTTGTAAACTTTGTTGCCTTGTATGTTAAACAAATTCTTTAAGGTTTTGTAAATATTTGCTGTGCTAAAAATATTTAATTGTAGTAACAGAGTTAATTCGTAAACTATAAAATAAAAGTGATGTAAATTTAGATTACAATTGTGGGAGTGAAGTATATTCATTCTAATGGCATATTTGACCAACATCATTCTATTCCGAGTCAATACTGACTGTTTAACTTTCTTTCTGAAGTAAAGTCATTTATCACTAAAATAATATTTGAATATACGCTTATTTACATTCTTTTTTTTTTTCTTAATTTTTTTTGTAGATAAGTTAATAATTGGCTTCCTTTTAACGCTTTGCCAGCTTTGACCGAGTGCAGCTAAAAATATTTTCTTTTTAAACTTCAATTAAAAAAGTTTTTTCTTTCTTGTTAGTGGGTTCAAAATGAAGGAGTTTTTACTTAGTTGTTTTTATAAGGATTAGTAGATAGTAGTAATGGTGATTTTTTCACCCAAATGTTTATAATCTCGGTTTACATTTTCGCCAAATTATTCTGATTTGGACCAATCAGATTTAGATGATATTGACAAAAGATATCGTTTGAGTTTTCCATAATAAGATTCTTATGAATTTGAATTTCCTTCTGGAACCGATTATGAATTGGACAAGTAGAACTCAAACATTGTTTTGTTACTATTTTTCTAATGCCTTGGGTAAATTGAACCTGGGAGGAGTTAAGCTATTGTATAACGTGGGAAATAATTCCTGCTAGTAATAGAAATTGATTGAAACTCAAGCCTAGTTTTGTAAGTGGTAGACAATATTTTACTTTACTCACTACGCCGATAATCAGCAGCAAAATTCATAGTTTTCTTCCAAGCTCATCTAACGCAAAGTTATCTATAATGTAAATGCCTTGATCTTGCCATCTTATATTTATTTAGATAAAATATTTTAAATAAATACATATTTGTTAACACATGTTCCAGAGAAGTTAGTTCTTTTCCTCATTATTTTTATTTAAAAATAACTGTTCACTACATATTGTAAGACCATAAAAATTAAGAACAACTAATATTGTGACGTTGGACTATTCGCGGTTTTCTCTCCACTAACCTTGGTTACTTTTAATTAAGATAGATTGCTATAAATAACAATTTCTTCTTAACTAAAATGAAACGTGTGTAGTTAAATAAGAGGCTGGTAGGAATAAAGTGAAGTAGGATTAGTAGGAAAGTATATAAGCAAAGCGAGAAACACACGATGGAGGTCGAGTGACTCTAGTTAGAGTTGAGCAATTGTAGTATAGTCGTAGAAGAGATCGAGAATCGCTGCAAGTTATCCACGGTATAGTGGAGCCTAGAAATCGTGTCAGCCTCGCCTTCGTCGCTTGGGTAAGACTCTGTTAATTTGGCATTAGTGAGATAGGCAAATATATCTAGGGAGTTACTTTGGAGAGCCAGTGTTCATTTGTCCTTATAGTACTAAACTGGGTAATAAATATAGTGTGAGAGATCTGTCTAACGTCTTCTTGCACAACTTATTGACTCTTTAGTGTTAGTATATTTAGTTTAGCTATAACACATGAGGCGAATAGGAATATTATGTCGTCATATTCTTTAACATTTGATCAAAAAGAAATTTTTTGCTTGTGAATACTCTCACGGTAATGTTGTTTAATGTGATCTATATGTTTTCCGTATTTTGTTTCTAAATATGCATATGTAAGCATAGGATTGTTCTTTTTTTTATCGACCAGATGGAATAGAGCCTTGACTTTGCTTCATCGGTAAACTGATTCATTTAATCATCCAGCAAAACAGCATAAAAGTGGAGAAAGCTAACTTAATTGTACAATATGGGAACCTATTAAGTCGATACGCTAACGAAAATGCTTACAAATATACTTACAAAAATGTTTAAAAATATGCTTATATGTATGTAATAGAAATACTTACAAAACAGCTAACATGAATGCTTATAGAAATGCTTTCATGTATGCTTAAATAAATTAAAACAATAAAACACTCGGATACTACGTTGCAATGCCCCCGCTTCGCCTCCGAATTGAGTATCCGGCCCTTGGATATCACCTTCACCTTTTCGCACCAATATCGCATGCGCAACAAATTTGCTACTTCCTGTTATTGCTTATCACTCGAATATCCCCAATCTCTCTGTACGACTCCTTCAATTCCTGCATATAATAATGCAAATTTACATAAGTCTGTCTTCCTTCACGAGGGTACTTCTTCAATTCAAATAACATAAAAAGTGCTCCAAAATATTAACTGAAAGGAAAAACGCAAGAGAATGCGTTACCATGTTACATAGAGGAAGCCACAACTTAATCAGTCAAATTAATCAGTCTTAATTTCAAAATAATCAGTTTTTAAATTAATTTTAACTTTTTCTTAAACTAAAATCGTTATTTGTTCTCTCCCATACAAAATACAATGAACGAACACAAGGTTTTCAACTCGAGTGATGTTAAATGTCAAAGATGTAAATCCATTGGCTTATGATTCATAATCTGAAATAAAACTTCCCTTTCCCGAGCTTTTCCATTCTAATAGCTACACTTGCTTGCCTCCTAACTTACAGAAACCTTCAATAAAATAGAAATCTTATTCGTTTAAAAAGAACAGGTATATGTTTTTGCGGTCATTGGATTGAAGGGAATCCTTTAATCTTTTAAAGATGTATAACGTTTTCCATCCCCGAGTTTAAAAACACTAACTTCTGCTTAGGCATGCTCGACCAATAAGACCACTCCAGCTTCTACTATTTCTTTCCCAATTACTCAATCAGTATAATTTGAGATAGCAAGGGTGGAGGTAGCTTTAACCCTTTGTAAGAGGGCGACGGAAATCTAATTTGCATGACATTGCTTCTCAGGACGAAGTTACCTGGCATCGATGAAGATATCTTCCAGAAGACGGTTTAGCTCTCCCACTCAAATAAAGCTACATTCGCCGTCTTAATCTTTTTTTTTATTTTTAAATCAATGAAAGAATTTAACTTCTTTTTAATAATATATGTAAGAGGATGCATAATAAATGAGTATTAGTATGATCTAGACTATTGTGAAATTGATCCGCTAACCTTTGTCCAGAAGAGTGTAACATAAACGGATTTGGCTGTGTGCGCCATGGACCAATGGGCACATAGATTGTTGAACTTTTTGATACAAACATTTTGTTTTAAAGCTGACAGATGACTCTAAATGTCTAAATCCTTGTCTAGTCAAAGATTATCCTCCTTGTACAAAAGGGAACACCCCTTCCACTTGTTTAATTTTGTATTTTGATAATCGATTTTATCTGATGTGTTTTGAATTTTTGTGGCAGTTTTAAACAGTAAACCTAAGTAATGTTGTACAGAAGTGTTTGAGTTTTATTTTAGTGATATTAGTAATATGTACGAACATTTAGTGATACACAGAAGCCACGGAGTCGGTATTGCAGAATTATGTTCATGTAAAGATTTAGTGGCGAAATACTTTAGGTACAGCGGCCCAGGGAGGCTTAGCTGATTGCGAGTATTTAGTCCCATTTCTGGAAATGGATCTTCGCAGAGGATGAGTGAATAAAGTGTGTATGGAACGTGTTTTTCATATCGATTAGACATTTTTGTAGCTCTGGGTGTTGGGATATTTTATATTTAGAAAACGTGTTCTCTGAGGTTATTGCCTCAACATAGACAGCTTTCTATTTTTACGTTAAAGTGATTTATGTTACGGAATCAAATCTTTTAAAGTAATATATGTAGTACAAACATCTGCCGAAAAAAATGTGAGAAATGGCATTTGATTTCTCACATTTTTTGAAAGACGAACAGTATATTTTAAGGCTCTAAATTCAGCTACAAAATGCCAAAGACCCTTAAAATTATATCTTCTTTTTCCATTTTGGTCTCTTAAACCGTCAAATCTTGGATAATTCATAAAGACACAAGCATATAATTGTAAATAAATAAAGGAGAAAAATATAACCAAGAAAGTATTTTTAAAACAAAATTCCATTCCGATATTTCTCAAAAAATAACCAAATAAATGAGTCCATCATGTAAAAATTAATTTGAATTATTTAACTGTCTGCAAAAATTGAATAATAATTGCCCTACTCTTTTTACACTCTTAAAGAAAAAAATAATAAAACTTTTCATTCTTAATTATCTTCACATTTTTTAAATTACTGTATGTATGCATACTATACGTCCCCTGAGCTTAATTACTAGTGATTTTAAAAGAAAAAAGATAATTATTTGGCAGTTTTAATTGGTACGCGGTCTAATTATAGCGAGAGGGGAAAAAAATTCACAAGACAAATACTTGTATTCTGGCAAACTTTCATCTCGTTACAACATTTTTAAAGTAAGGGCTTTGATGGAAGAAATTGAAAGAATGAACCGAAGAAAATTTATTTACAGAATATGAATTTTTTTTACTTGATTAGGAGATTAAAAGAAGCAATTATTTATCAGATGAACTATCGATTTAAGATATCTAACTACGTTTAAATCAACTTTTTTTTAAAAGTATATAAATAAATTTTCGCCACATTTTTCGAAGGATTCTGACCAAAAATTATTTTTAAAATTGCAAAAAATACTACATTTATCAAGCAAGTTTAATACAGCAAGGAATTTAGGGTAAACATTTGGTGAAATTCGAACAAGATGCGAAATACTTTATGCAAAATCCTGCTGCATTAATCTAAGTTTAATTAAAGGCATACATTAACACAATAAACTAGTGTCTAAGAAAATATTTAAATACAAAAAAGCTATAGCTCATCGTGGTAATTTCAGTTAAATTTTATTATCAAATTTACCTATAGCATCGTACAAAAATACCTTTAAATTAAAAAAGTATGAGTTTGAAAACTAAATAATAAACTTAAAAATAGTGAAAATAATATGCAACTCAAATTTTACACAGATTTTTCAGTAACATTTTGTAAAATCATGTTTCGAGTAAGCAACATTTTTAACAAATTACGTTTTTCGGAAAAAGTATTTAAATTATTATTTCCTGATTGGTTGGCTGCTATAACGCAATTTTTAAATCATAATTTCGTTTTTAATTATCCTAGATTCAAAACAAAAGCATTTTTGGAAAGCTCCTCAGTTGGGTTTCAAAATAATGTAAAACAACTGAATTATAAATTTTGGCTGAAAATCATGTTTTAAACGTAATCGGTCATCTTATTATGAAATATTCTTTTTATTGAAGAAAATATTCATCCCTTTTTTTAATAATAATGTTAAGTTTATGTTTGAAAATTTTTCTCTTTAAATGGGTATCTCTCTCTTAAACCATTGCAGTAATTCAGTTGAGCTTTATTTAGACGTAACTCTTTTTAATATATCTATTAAAATACTATATTAATTTACAAGTTAATATAAATATCAGAAATGATTGAAATTATGCTCACGTTTTATAATATTTCTTAAGAAGTTGTAATTTTTGACTAGTGATGCTAAACACAATAGATGATTTAATTCCGCTGCCTTTTAGACATGTTCAACTCAGAAAGCTCTGAAAATATTTTGATACAGAACAGAAAATTTTTAAAACGTTTGAAGCTTCATCAGTACAAAGTATTGCAAAAGTAAAATAATTAGCCTTTTATTGACAAAAAAATTATTAAGATTTTATCAGTTACTGTTAAGTCTCTTTAATAAAACTTGCAATAAAATATATAATTTTTTAAAATTAAGTTTGATATCAAAGTCTAGAAATAATTTTTTAACATTCGTTTACAGTCTTAAAATATTTCAACCCTTTTAAATGATTTTCGTGATTTGTTTAAAGGATTGATTGATTGATTTTATTAATGTCGCGCTAGAAGCAACGCAAAAGCTATTGGAGACAAACCTCCTAATTTTGAACCTTGGCCAAGTGACGGAGACAACACTTTAGCAGGCACTTTTCTCTCCTAACTTCCACGCCACGCCAATGGGAGGACTTTGAGCCTCGACAGATTTAACATGCTTCAACCCCAGCTACACCCCGGTCTTTAGTGGCATCAAGGCTCGAACCCATGACTGGGCGAAAACCGCCAGTAGCAAGTCCACAACCATGGGTTCGCTTAAATGAGTAAACAGCTTGACGTCTTTTCTTCTCGAAGTGTTTTGGAATTTCCTCTCAATTTGTTTTATTTTGATTCTAAACAGCATGCTGTAAAGTGATCAGTTAGATAAAAAAAAGCACAAGAAATTCAATCGAGAGTTTCATAATAGACTAACACAATTATTATTTTAATCACATATTCTACCATTTTTATTTCTTTGAAAAAAGCTAATTACACAACCGTAACAGAAAAACTCGTTGACTCCATTAATTCTGTTTAGTTTAGCTCAGTTTTTATTAACTTTGCACTAGAAGCAACACTAGGGATATTGGGAACGGACCTCGTAATTTTGAACCACGTCAAGTGACGAGGACGACACCTGAGTTGGCGCCCCCTCTCCTAACTTCCACACCACACCATCGGGAGGACTTTGGGCCCCGACACACACACACACACACACTTGTATGTGTGTGCATAAAATTCATATATGACAAAAAAAGGAATTAAAATATAAATACAGTTGGTTGGTTTTATTAATGTCGCACTAGAAGCAACACGAGTATTATTGGTGACGAACCGCTTAAATTTGAAACTCGGTCATGTGACGAGGATGGGCTCTGAGCTGGCACTCACTCTCTAACTTCCACGCCATGGGTGGAATTTGAGCATTGACAGATTTAACGCGCATCAGCCCGGCTACACGGCGGGTCTTTGGCAGCCAATGATCGAACCCGCGACTGAACGAAAACCGCAGGTCACGAATCCATGACCACTAGGCTACCGCGGCTACTCCATTAATTCTGAAAATATTTATATCGTGTGTCTCAGTACTGAAAATTCATATATTTTTCTAAGCAGAACTTTAAAACAGCTAATTTTGTGTCAAAGTGAAAGATCCTTTTTACATAAAGTAGAAAACAATTTTGAGTCTTCATTTAAAATAAATGTTAAGAACTTTCACTCCTCTCTAGGAGGCAAAACTGAACTCGTTAGCACACAATTTGAGAAACGCGTTTCAAGACGCTGGTAGTGGTTTCTTGTATCCTCTTTCACTAATATGGCAATTTTAAAATCATCAATTGATTGGGAATAATTTTCAGAAACTTTGTTCTTTGCATATTTTACGGAAAAGTCATGAAAGGCTCAGATCAAGGGAGTGAGGATCTTAGTTCAAAGGAGATGATGCAGTATATCTTACAATTAATGAAACTGTGGGCACGCTTCAAGAATTGTTCATCTCAAGCATTCTTTGGTCATCATCTGCCACTGATATGAGAATTACTTGAATATTTTTTTCTATAGGGTTGTGTAAAGAATACAGTTTATGAAAATTATCCACAAACAATTCAGGATCTGAAAATTTTCATATTACTCGATGAATACAAAAGTCACTCCTAGTATCTTGAAACGCGTTTTTCAAAATCTACATCTGGGACCTTAAATTATAGCATTAGCTTTTTACCGAATCATGGGTTCGAGTAATAATTGCTTTAAAGACCCGTCGTGTAGAGAGGTTATCATGTTGTCGGGGTGTGGAATTTGGAAAGGTAGTCCTAGATCAGGTGTTATCTTCATCCGTTGACTTTAGTTAGAAATTGTTTAGTTAGTTATTGTTTCTAAGTGCGCCTTTTATAAACAATCACTCAAACAATCTATAATGTACAGGGTGTTTCATATTGAATGGGACAAAAAGAAAACATGATTGTGAATGTTGTAATTAATATATTTAGAAAATTCAAATTTACCTCAAAACTACATTTATACAAGTTTCTACAGGTGTTCGATATGTGCCCCTCCGGTGACACGACAAATGTCTACACGGTAATCAAGCTCCTGCCACACTCGTGATAGCATATCCCCTGTGATGGAGTTCAACACTGCAGTTATCCACTGCTTCAGTTCCTCTAAGTCCTGAGGAAGTGGACGCACAAACACCTTGTCTTTAACGAAACCCCAGAGAAAAAAAATCACAGGGAGTTAGATCTGGTGATCTCGGCGGCCAATGAATACATGTCAAATCCTGTGGCCCAGCACGGCCAATCCAGCGATGAGGTAGATGTTCGTTCAGGAACTCACGTACGTTTTTATTCTAATGTGGGGGAGCACCATCTTCCTGCAAAATGAAATCAGGAACAGCTTCCTCCAGGTGGTGGAGCAACCACTCAGAGAGCATGTCTTGGTAAATGTCCCCATTAATCGATTTTTCAGCAAAGAAAAATGTACCAAAAACACAACTGTTTGATAAAGCGCAGAAAACGTTCATCTTGGGAGAATCACGCTGATGTTCTAATGTTACATGAACATTTTCCGTGCCCCAAAATCGCAAATTATGGCAATTATTTTTGCCACATAAGTGGAAAGTGGCTTCATCGGTAAGCACCAGTGTGTTCTCGAAACCATTCACGTCGAGCCTTTCTTGAAATAGCACACAGAAATTCTTACGCAACGGTTTGTCAGTAGGTTTTAAAGCCTGAACCATCTGATATCTGTACGGCTTGAATTGGAGACGCTTCCGTAAAACACGCCACACCGTTGTGTGAGGGACAGCCAGTTCTGCACCTGCACGTCGCGTTGATTTTGAGGGACTCCGTAAAAACGAATCACGAATTCTTTCAACCACTTCGGGTTTTGTTTCTTTTCGTCCTGGACTTTTGTTCTTGCATAAGCAGCCGGTATCCTGGAACTGTTTCACCCACCTGCTTATGTTATGCCAATGCGGGGGTTCTTTACGAAATTTCGTGCGAAAATGTCTTTGCACAACAGTTACCGAGGAGGTTTTGGCATATTCGAAAACGCAGTACGCTTTCTACTGCATGGACGACATTTTGCTTAACAGAGCCTCTAGCGGCGAATTCGTCATTCGATAATTTTTCCCTGTTGCCAAATAAAACTTATATAATTGTAGTTGTAGAATAAATTTGTTTCGACTGAATAAATCCATTACGGCAGTCACACTGCGCTATTCTTTTTGTCCCATTCAATATGAAACACCCTGTATATTTGAGTGAAGGTAAGTTTCGCTTAGCATGTAAAATCCAATATTGTATACAAAAGGTAATTTGTATCTTTTGAAAGGAATATTGATTCCACTTTACAATAAGGGTTCATATCAATAGAAGGATCTTATTATAAAAATCATTATATTTTAAACATTCGCCTATCTACGATTTTTACTTTATTTAACTTATAACAAAATTATTTTTATGAGAAACAGTAACAGAAGTTTAAGAATGTGATCTTAAAAGGATATCTCAAATCACACATCGTAATACAACTTGATAACTTTTACACAAACGTTTTTCAAATAAAAAAAATCAGAACTTTTTATTAAAAAATTAAAATCGAATCGTAGCGAAACGTTATTAAAAGAAATCTGCTTTCACAATCTCTTAACCAAAAAAGAATAATCATCAAAGTAATTTAGTAGAATACCATTTCTTTTCTCTACCCGCGGCTTTTGTGTGATTATTTTATTCAAATAATAAAAGATTTATTCCATTTTCTGTTCACTATGAAAATTGTCTTCTTGGCCATTACCATTCGGTGAAATAATTTTAGTTGTAATTATGAAAAAAAAAAAAACTGTGTGTGCGTGTAGCATTTGTGGAACAATGTTAAATGAAGTTCTAGCCCGCATTTGATTGGTTGTAAACGAAAAAGATAAATTTTTTACTCATTATTACTACATTATTTCATTCTTCATTACTTTGTACTCCAGCTTTAGTTTATTCAGTGGAAGTGGATATGTGCTAAATATATACTTAATATGATAAGAAAAATGTCTCTACGCTGCAACGGAGGCTTTCAATTGGTTTTTGAGTAAAGAGCTTCCACTTTTACGTAACTTTTATTTTTCATTTAATGAATGCTTTTTTTTCGGATGTTATTCATTTAAGATTGGAATATTTTATTTTTGTGGTTTAGTCAGGCTTTTAAATCTTGGAATACTTTTAAGAAAAAATATCTGACATCAAAAAGTTTAGAATATTTATTTAAGCTCCATGTTAAATTTTAAAGCTTTTCTCTATGCTGCATTTCAAATATGGATCATCATGATTAACTTACAAGTTCTTTTAAAAGCTAAATTCAAAAACTTCTGAGGTTCTTTTCCGATAACCCTCATGTTGCTTCTCAGTGCGACTTTAATAAACAATCACAATGAATCATAATCGTTGAATATCTTATCAAGTTTCTTTATTTCCATTTTTTTTAAATATATAAACTATTTTTGTGATATTTAATAGATTGGTTTCGATCTAGAACAACGCGAGTGCTGATAAATTTCACAAATTAGAAACTTGTTCAGATGTTGAGATGATATTTAAATCCTAGGTACCTCTTTCTACAAACCACCACGTAACAAACATAGGGAACATTTATATGTTCAATTTGATTTGTGTGTGTAACATCTTTACGACGTTGTTTTTGGTATT
Organism: Nephila pilipes; assembly: GCA_019974015.1. Classification (NCBI taxonomy): domain Eukaryota; kingdom Metazoa; phylum Arthropoda; class Arachnida; order Araneae; family Nephilidae; genus Nephila; species Nephila pilipes. Next base: position 59,124 of record BMAW01067356.1, on the reverse strand, counting down.
AATATTCGTCAGAATAATTCAGTCGTTAGTAGTAATTAATCTTTAAATAATTGTCGATAAGGACTTTTATTAATAATTAATAACAGTCGTTATTATGTGTGTGATTTTAGAGAATTTTACTAATTTATATTTTCACGGTCATGACGAGGTAAAGCGTGGGAAATTGAGAGGCGGTCATATTGCATGTGACAACACAGAAAGAGTATATTCGATAAAACAAAACGCTTTTATATACTCCGCAGAAAAAAAAATGGGTTTTCTCGGAAAAAATTTGTTAATTCAAAGGTTTTATAAACTGAATAAATGCCACTATTCAAATAGAGTTAGATGAATGGAAGAAAATATTTGGTGGTAAGAATAAATAAATAAAAGAAGACGATGATTTCGTTAACCACACACACACACACACACACACACAAGGGGTAGCTATTAAATAACGAGACTAGCACTGCTACTTAAGAAGTATTCATGCACCAAACACCAGAGATCTCTAGTTGCTTAACCGGAAGCCTTCTCTTTCAAATACAGTGCCTCTCATTTCTGTAAGAAAATCCGCATAGCCAAAGCTTTCGTTCGCATTCGAGTTATTTTTTCTTTTCGCTGGAATAAAGATAAATGAGCAACAAATGAGAAATTTCACGTGAAACTTGGAAAAACGTCTACTGAAACTTATAAATTATTGAAAGAGTAATGTATGTTTATCCTCGTGTTCTTGAGTGGTTTAATCAAGATGACCGAGAAGACGTTGAAAATAATTCACGCTCAGGCCACCTTTCCACGTCAAACACGGGTGGCAATATCGAAAAACTTTATAATATGGTACGATCTGACAGTCGGTTAAGTATTCTTGCGATTGCTGGGACTGTAGAAATTGACATAGAATCCGAACGGCAAATTTTCCACGAAGACAATACGCTAGCTTTTCCACATTTTCTGTCAAGTGGTTTCTAGCCAAGTGCAGCATCCCAATGTTAGACCATCCGCTTTATTCACCGGATCTGGCGCCATCCGACTTCTATTCGTTTCCTAAAGTGAAATCTGCCTTAAAAGGAACAAGATTTGAGTCTATTGAAGTTGTGAAAGCAAAAGCGGCCCGCGTCCTGAAGGAGCTGAAGAAGACTTCCAGCACGGTTTCGATCTATGGAAGATTCGGATGGATTGTTGTCGGGATAGAGGAACAGTGTATATGGAAGATGATAAAAAGCAACTATGTATGACATTAGAATAAAATATTTTATAGCTTTAGTCTTGTTAAATAATAGCCATACCTCGTGTATGTGTTCCAGAGTTATCGTTAAGTTTTAATTATTTTTAAGAAATAACCACATCAAGAGCCGCCGTTACTTGAAATGACGTCTTCGCGATCTGTATTACGAATTCGTTTCATGCTTGTTGCAAAACCGACAGGAGAGTGGCCCCACGAGTGGCTGGTGAGCTGTTCTTTGTTGCGTACATATCTCCTAGCGGAGCCACTCGCGAGCAGCTCGGATTGCAAGTGTATGCGCACCATTAGCTGATATCTCATGTTGCTCGAGAGAAAGAGAGCATAGAGTTGATCTCATAGAGGCTTAGCCGTCTTAACTTAGTATAGATGGGCATTAGCAATCAGATTGTTATACCCATCTAACTTAATATAGATGGGTATAACAATCTGAAGAGTCCCGGATGTAGGTGGAGTAAATATGTTAATCGAAGAAACATCTGTGAGTGTCGACCATTGAGAAGAGGTGATTGTAGGTACTATTGAGATGTATATAGGAGTTGCATTAGGGAGTTTGAGTGATATTAAACAGTTGCACGTGGAAAATCCATTCTTTTATGAATTTTCAAATCAGAATAAGTTGGTCTAATTGAGTTTAATACGCAACAACTCCTATAATTCCACTTCAAGGTCATTATTGATTGATGGTTTGTTTATTGACATTACACTTAAAAGCAACGCGAATTTGAATCTTAGTCAAGTGACGAAGACTGAACCCTAAATTTGCATCTCTTTTCCATATTTCTACATTACGCTATCGGGGGTAATAGATTTAACGTTCATCATCCCCGATATTGTAAGTGACTTTAGTGGAACAAGGACTTCAACCCACGACTCGGTGGATATAACCTCGCGGTCATGACCACTCGTCCAACGTCACCCTATTTGAAAGTCAGAAATGGATCACACTCCGGAGCTGAAAGCCATTATCCCGTATGCCATTTGGTTATGCATTGTTCATAAGTCAACAGGTTCACAGTGGAATCTATAGCTTTCACATATGCAAAGCGTCTCAAAAATATAATTTTGCAGCCTCTAAAATAATTTAAATGCATAAAATATATGAGCTGTCTTGGGTATTTAGAAATTTTTTGAATTCTCAGCGAACATGTATTTACAATTGTTATTTCGTCACTGGGGGAGGGGGTTGATCGATCTCAAGTGTCGTTGTGGATTCGAACTCTGAAAAAAGCTCTTCCCTTCACATACATTCGTCCGACGATAAAAGGAGGGTATATACTCGACAATAGTTTGTGGTTATTTAAATCGAATCTACTTATTAGAAGACTACTATTTAGATTTCCTACTATAAGTAGATAATTGTTTTATAATGTTTAATTCAGAACAGTTAAATTAACTGCTTCACATATATTTAATTAATATTGATATTGAATATTCAAAGATTAAATAAACTGTTTGAACATTTTGGTTGATCATTATTGAGTAACTGCGTTATGACGTTGAGTTATTCGCAATTTTCTCTTCACTAACCTTGGGGATTTTATTATTATTTGAATTGCATAAAATTGCAATTCCATTATGTGGAAGAAAATACAAATTATGTGGAAGAAAACTGTTTCTCTTCTATAAGATATTTAGCAGGATATAAATTTAGGATACCACTACATAATTTTTTTTTAATAAACTTTGCCACCATATAAAAACGTTGGTTTTTTTTATCTCGAATTGTTTTTCATTGTTGTTTACTGATTAAACTTAATATATTAATTTGAATTGTGGCACAAAAGCCAAATAACGGACAAACGCCGCAAAATAGCTTCACGAAGAACACACGAGGTCCACTTATTGTTTACAATACAAAACTTCCACAGTTATCCTTTGCATTCACCTTTGTATCGTATTACTTATAATTTTGTGCCGTTTATTTTTGAAAATATGAAATTTTGAAATCGGATTAATCAATTTGAATAACCCTGTGCAATCAATTTTGACGTTCGGGTTTCTTACATTTTCAAAGAAATACAGACGCTCCATACTCATACTATGGAACTTTTGTTTGATTAACTTTGAAGACTTTTATATCTTTATTGATTACCTTTAAAAACTGTTTTGATGTGTAAGCGATGAATAACGCGATGAAGAATGACATTCGTATTTTTCGGTCGAGTGAATGTCTCTTTCATCTTAAAAATTTCTTTTAAGGAGAATAAAGATATCGGGTTTGGAGGTATATAATGGCGACCTGACCCAACACTGTCACAAAAGAGACATTCGAATGCATTACTTCAATATGAGAGGCGACAGTTTGATTACCTGTTAGGATGATTTTTTTCCCCACAACCATCGACGCAATCGATTGATAAAACAAAAGTAAAAGGTTAACCCAGTGTTGCCAAATTCAGGAGTAATATGTTTTAGTTTCTGCTTCTATTTTCTGTCAATAATGTGTTTGCTTTTAGAGCATTAAAAATTATTGGGATTTAAATAAAAAAACCCACATATTTACAAATATATAAAAGTTCTTTATTTAAAGACAATAGTGCAACTAATACATTTTACAATGAATAATAAATTTGTCTTACGTATAGAATTTTTCAATTTTAATAAACTAAGAGCTAGAGCTATTAAAAAACGAGACTGAGACTGTAAGACATTTTATTTTGATTTCATACATATTTATTTATTATCACTTTCAATATACACCCCTCCTCTATTCCCACAATACTCCACGCGAATCTTCCATTGATCGAAACAGTAGTGGAAGATTTCCGTTAGCTCTTTCAGGACGCGTGCCGTTTCTCTTTCACAGCTTCAACGGAATCAAATCTCATTCCTTTCAATGCATATTTCATATTATGAAACATATAAAAGTCGCATGGCTCAAGATCCGGCGAATAAGGAGGATGGTCTAACATTGGGATACTGTACTTGGCTAGAAACTTTTTGACAGACAATGTGGAATGAGCACATTGTTATGGCGGAGAGCCATGACTTGTCATTCCTCAATTAAGTTCCTAGTTTTCCCTCATTTTTTCACGGATAAGTTTCATGTAATGAGTTTCAGTAGCGTTTTTATCCAAGTTTCGTGTGAAATCTCACAGTAATTCGTTGCTCTATTGTTACACTTATTATTTTTTCGGTGAAACAAAAAAAATAATTCTAAGGCGAACGAAGGCTACGGCTATACGGATTACTTTATAAAATCGAGAGGTACTGCATTGGGAAGAGAAGGCCTCCCGCTAAACAGCTGTCGATCGCTGGAGTTGAAAGTGTCTGTCCATTCTTCTTCTGTAGCAGCTTCAGTCTCGTTATTTAATAGGCAAACCTCGTATACATTAAAGACAAAGAAATGTTTAATGGTCACCTCGGTTTGATTAACAAAGTAAAAATCCACTAAGGTTTATAACACACAAATTACAATACTAAAACAGCATTACTATTAGTACTATTAAAAATAACTTGAGAGTGAAAGGCACAAATTAAAATATGGCCGCCAGCAGCAGAAAACATGTTCTTCTGGGCGTTTAAATCATTATCACGAGAAGAAAAATAAAGTCCCTAAAAAACAATGAGTTGTAACTAAAACAAAGAATAGTAGCCAGAACAAAGATCTGTATATATGGTGACAAAAGGGAGAAATCAATGGGTGTTATATTCAATAGAATAAAAATTCCTTCCATGGATCAAGAGTTCAAAGATTAATTTTTCATTAAAAAGGTAAAAACCTGTTACCAATTTATGGTAACAGGTTTAAAGGAAAAAAAAAAAAAAAAAAAAAAAAAAAAAAACAGCACTTCAATAAAAAAGGTAATTACCCTAATCGGGGTGAAGAAAATTCAATAATATAAAGAAATCAAATCCCGATAGCAATGGAAACTGTCCGAGAGGACAAAAATGTCAAAGCACACTCAAGATAAAAACAAATAGTTCACAATGTTATGTTACAAAAGGATGGCTCAAAATGGTGACGCTTCCTAAATTTATATATTCCTTGACTCATAGTGAAATTAAGCTTCTGAATTTACGATTCGTAATTTTTATTTTTCTCAAAGAAAATATTATAGGCTGCAGGTATATGATAGAGAATAAACATACAATCATTTGATTTCAACTTGACATACTTTTAAAAACATTTCCTCTAATTATGCATTTATATTCTAATTATACGTAGAATCTGTGTTACTGATGATTCAAAAGGCTGAAAACGAGATAGAATAAGTCTTATTGAGAAAAAGAAAATTATATATCTGATTTGTACAAAACACGTATTGCGAATGTGTTATTTTATGTAAACAATACATTATATGCCTTTTTTTTAACATTCTCGTTGTTTTAATTAGCCTTACTTTTATATTTTTATTCATTTCCTGCAAGAAAATTTTAATAATCTGCTGGCCATGATTTTTGCAAAATGAGGCGTGGATTATAAACTGAAATGATGAACACGCAAAACTCATTTCTAGATTATCATGTGAAATATTTACAAGTTAAATTCTAAAAGGTCACAGAATCCTCTTGTATCAAGCTATAGCAGCTTGGAGAAGGAAATAATTATGTGCATGCTGTCTGTGTCACGGGACAAAATTTCAAATAGAAATATTCCTCAAAAGTTCTGTCATATTACAGCTTAATTGAGTGATTTATTGGTTATATTAACGTCACACTCGAAGCCACACGACGGCTATTGGCAGAAGAGATTGCTCAAGGGGACCGAGCTCACCCAAAAGGTTTAGAGCTATTAACCGGCCTCCACAGAAACAATCAATCCACACTCTGCATTTACTGGCAAAAAGAAGAAAAAAAAATGTACAATTCAAGGGCAAGATGTAACAATATATGTTGGAACAAAGAACAAAATAATTACGTATTTTAAAACATTTTGAGCCTCTGGCAATACCTGAGCTGGCACCTTTTTCTCCTAATTTCCTCACTAGGCCTTTAGGAGGACTTTAAGCCTCGACAGATTTAACATGCATCAATCCCGGCTACGTGGTGGGTCTCATATTTTTTTGGGCCTCAAACCCACGATTCGACGAAAACCGCCTCCCGAGAGTCCGTTACCATGACCACTAGGTTACCGCGGCCATTTCATTTAGCAGGACTGATACACTTTAAACCTGTAGAGGCTCAAAGTTCTCACGCTGGCATCAAAACAAAAATTCCCATAAAAAGAATCCTACGTGAAAACAGTTTATCTGTGGAACCGGATAATCATACAATGATTCTTTTTATATTTCTTTGCAAAAGGGTCATTACTGTTCATTACTTATTATTTGTTGCCCATAACACATTCTTCCTGAAACATACTAGTCATATAAACTGAGCAGAAAGTTGTCCCTTTTGATTAATTTCAGATCATTACAAACTAAAAATAATTTACGATCTACAAATTTTTGTAGATCGTAAATTATTTTTAACTGCAGATCGTAAACGTCTGCAGTTTTAAAAGTTATTGATTGTCGAGGAAAATGAATTTCTTAGTTTTTTATTCAAGATTTATTTTAAGGAGAAACGAGAAATCATCACGTTGGCGGGGGGTAAAAGCTCAAAAAATAGAGTGGCAATTCAGATGTTGTTCACTTTACCATGGATCAAAATTATTAGGTAAGTCGCCAAAAGCGCTTGTATTGCTTCTAGGTGCTATCAACCGATCAGGGAAAAAGGCCTTGAATTGAATGTAGCTTTCATCAAGACGTCTAAGTAAAGTAAAATTCACATTTATTAGAAAGATTAGTAACATACATTACTACACTTGAGTACATAATAAGCTATATCAATTTTTACAAATATTGATCATAATCCTTAAGTTGGAAATTTTCAAAACGAAAGGCTACATTTTTTTATAATTCTTGAGAAACAATATTTAGTTTTATTCTTTGCGTGTGTGTTTGTTCCATTACGACACACAACAATCTCAAATGTCACGTTTTAATAAGATCCTTTTCTTTTCTTTTATATGAATCTTCTAAGCTCAGGAATTGATAAATTTGCTGCAAACTATTTTTTCACGATAGAGCTTAACGCGAGTGAGTAAGTGATTGATTATGATTGGCTATTAATGACGCACTGAGAAACAACAGCACGAGGGCTATAGGCAGAATGACCGAGCGGATTGAGCTCATCCAAAGACTTAGAGCTACAACCTTCCCCCCGGGAGACAATTGTCCCTGCACTCAGCATTTATTGGTAAAAAGAATTTATTTACAGCAATAAAGGTAATATATAACAGTATATGTTTGAGCAAAAAACAAACAAAAAAATAATACATAATTTTGAAATTCAAAAAGAAAATTAAAGCTAACAATGTGTTTGCAGAGTGTGACGTCATAGTTCCAATACTTCCTATTATTCATTTTCTCTTTTTTTAGAAAACATATCAATCCATATTCCATTGACGTCATGATTTCCTGCCAAGAATGGATGAAGACACTATGGTTTATGCCCATATTCGGACTATTGGCAACGGACTTCGTAATTTTGAACTTTGCTCAAGAGGCGTGGATGAAATACGAGTAAACACCTTCCTCTTAAAATATGCTCATCATGTGAACAACAATACTTGGAGCCTTGACAAATTTAAAGTGCATCAGACTTTCTACATGTTGGATCTTAAGTAAAATCTTGACACGAACCCACGACTTGACGGAAACAAGACCGGCCACAAGTTCCTCAGCCATGACCACTCTGTTTCCAAGGCTATAAAATGAGAATCGAAGCTCAGAAATGAAACACCAGTTAAATAATTTTTATTCTTTTTTTCTTCAAGTATCAAAATTAATGCACCATAATAATTCTCTATGCACAATTCATTTTTTTTTCATAAGTAACACCTCACCATTATTCACATATTATGTTTTAAATTTTTTTGGAGTGAGTTTTCTTATATATATAATTTTTAATTATTTAAATGAATCGTAACATATCCTTGAAGAAGGAGTTTTATTTGATTCGTTATTTTTATTATTTCTAGGAATTTGATCGAAAAACATTAAAAAGCATTACTTAGAGGGTTTCAAAGTATTTTAACCAGTTATTTATTTGTTAATTCATTTTTATAGTTCTTATTTTCAAAAAGTATGTGACACAAATTACTCCTTACATATTTTCTAATATGATATTATTGGAATATTTTAAAGAATTACTTGATTTATGAATCAAACACGTATTTAAGATGCAAAAACGTATTATTTAAAAAAAAGTTTAAAGAAATCAGATTATTTGACAAAAGTATATTTATAATAATTATAAATGTCAAATTCCGCTGAAATTCTTAAAAAGATTTATAAATAGTAAATTCTATATGTATTTATATCATAGCTAAATATTTATATGGTATCTAAATATTTTCTTCCTTTTTTTGAATTTTCAAAATCCAAATTGTATTATACACAATATTTTCCTCCATTAACTAAAAGAAAATCAAGAAAAAAAATTAAAAAAAATAATATTAAAGTACACATAATAGTTACATGTTTTAAAAAAAACACATTTTCAATTGATAATTAAATATATTTGGGAGCTATTGTGTCCAAAAGACTTGAGCATAATATCTTAAACACACACTTTTACACATTTATTAAAATCATACACACCTCTTACATCTTTTTAACGGGAAACATTTGTAAATTCTAAACATTGATGTTGAACTTTGTCCTTTACCGAAAACAGCTACCTACCTGTTGGCCCAACGGAACATCAAACATTTATAGCGAAGAAGAGACGCAAAGTGATCAACTCAACTCGACTCAGACATTCTCCTCGACTTTTTATCTGCGAATGTGAAAGGAATACTTGAGACGATGAATCTTTTGAGCTGAAATCACACAAAGGAAGCTTTTGATGTCTCCATTTGATCGTCGTAATTCCCTTAGGGTATTAATATTCGGAAATTCTTTGATTCAAAAATCGCAAATGGTAATGTTGTGATACGTTAAAGGTATAGAGAAATAGTCGGTATTATGAAAATGGTGGAATTATTGAAATCCAAGAAAACGATTTTTAAATTCTATTTTGAAGAAAATGAGAAATGAAACTTATTCGTGCAACAACAAACTAATTTGAAACAAATATATTTAATGACGTGAAAGACAAATACATTATTAAGAGTATACTTAATTTATGCAAATATTTTTTCCATAACATTAGAATAAATTATTTGCTTTTTTTAACATTTTTATGGGGCTATAAGATACTTCAAGCTGTTACTTTTTAATGGGTTTTCTTTAATTCACATTGTAACTGAAAATGTTTCAAAATTTTAAAAGCTTTTTTCTCACATTTTAAATCTCTCATTTGAAATGAAATTTTCTATACGCATTTGTTTTGGATGACCATACGATTATTTAATTTTAATAAAAAAGTAATTGATTAAAACTAATTATTTAAAGAATTTAATTTTACGCCAAGTTTCTCACCAAGACATCAAATCCATCGTTTAATAATTTATCGTTTGCTTTAATTTTAATTACATTTAGCTTAAATATATTCAGTTTAATTCCATAATTTATCACTTGCTTTAATATTAATTACATGTAGCTTAACTGATTAACAAATGCTTAATTGAGCTTAAAAATTTTGCACGTATTTATTTTAGATGATAAATTTAATAAACGTCAAATAATAAAATAAATTATTAAAACTAATTGCTAAATAAATTCAATTTGACTCGATGTTCCCTTTTGCTCTTAAAATTTAAGGTATAAAAACTTATGTTACGCAAAGCGTGAAAGGTAACCCATGTTCAAAAAACTCGTTTTTACTGGTGTTTTATTTTCTATTAAGAAACACATACGACAAATAAATTCTTTTTTATGGAAATAATATATTATATTCACCTGAAGCATTCCATCTTAAAATATTTTATTTCCTTATTTCATTTTCAAAATCCAATTTAATTTTTATGGGAGTCGAGCAAATATTTCTCACTGAAAATAAAAATTGGATATCTAGTATTGTGACGTTAGGCAATCCGTGATTTTCTCATCACTAACCTTGGGGACTTTTAATTAAGATTGATCGCTTTTTCTAAACAACTTTGCCAAAACCAAAAATAAAACCTGAATATTTAAATTACAGTCAGATAGAAATAAAGTGAAGAGAGGGAGATAGGAAGTATTTAAAAAAAAGCTTGAGACACGCGAAATAGGTCGAGTGGTTCTAGCGTTTTGCAATTGTTCCATAGTCGAAGACGGGGTCGATAATTGCTACAAGTTATCGACGGTATAGTGAAGCTTAGAAGTCGAAACAGCTTCAACTCTATTGTATTGGTAAGATTCCGTTAAATTAGATATTGGTGGAACAAGTGAATATACCTAAGACCATATTTTGGGACAGTCGATATACATTTGTCGTTATAGTAGTAAATTGTCAAATAAATATAGTGTAAGAAACCAGTCTAACGTCTTCTTGAATGACTCGTTGACTCTTAGTGTTAGTATATTGAGTTTAGCTATGACACATGAGGCGAATAGAAATAATATTTCGCCACAGTATTAATTCAGAAAATGATATTTAAAATCAGTTTTTGAATTACATTAAAAGTTAAAATTTTCCTTTTTTGATTGCAATGTATTTTAATGCGATAATTTATTTAAGTGCTAATAAGTGATCCCTACATTTTTAAATTATGTTACGTTAACGTCTCAAAATGGACGAGACTGAGATAAATGTAATTTTATGTAAATTTAAAAATAAATTGCACAGTACACACACACACACACATATATATATGCGTGTGTGTGTGGGGGGGTATGTGTGTGTGTGTAATACGGACATTCTAAAAGTTACGCTCGAACAATGTAGATAAAAAACACTTTATTGAGAAGTGCTCTACAACGTAATATGACGCACATACAACACACTTTTTCTCTACATAATTTACCGGCTGCTACATGTATTTGTCAGAATGTTGCACTCATCGTTCAATACCTCGACGTTAGAAAATTACTTTTTGGTTCTCTAATAGCTGTCTGGACCAGGTCTCGTTGGAAAATCGTCTTCCACCCAAATATTGTTTGAGTTTGTCGAACATGTGAAAGTCGTGTCGAACATGTGAAAGTCGCTGTGTGCTAGATCGGGACTATACGGTGGATGCTGCCAGATCTCTCAACCAAAACTGCAAAGCAAACCCTGTGTTTTGCGTGCATTCTTGCATGGTCGTGCAATAGGGCTATGCCTTTGTTTAACTTTCCACATCTCTTGTTTTTAACGGCTTTGAGCTAACTTCTTAGCATTTCGCAGTTCGACTTAGCGTTAATGGTTTTGCCCTTCCTCGTAAAGTCGGTGGAGACAACTCCTTCGCATTCGAAGAAAACCATAGACTTTACCCACTGAAGGGAGAAGTTTGTATGCCTCATATTTGATGTGCTTACCGTTGTTGGCTTTCCTTGTCTTTCTGCATCGGTTAAGTCTGTGCAAACGTCTTCTAATTGCTGACACCATTTCACAATGGCCGCACGTGACAATGCATGTGACCCATAAATTACCGATATTTTACGGTGAATCCCCGTGCTCGTGGAACATGCTTCCCGCAAAAGTCGTACTGTTCCACGCACTTTAACGTTGGAGTAAATTTTCAGTTGACGCACCAATTTTTTTCTCGTACTTCGAGGCAACGGTCGCCACTATCCAAACGAAATTGCTATCGTTGGAAGCTGAGGAACTCAATTATCGTCTGCGCAAGCTTCACTCTTGATTCACAATGCTGCCATCTATGCTGGAACAAGTGTAATTTACTTTTTGAACGCCCGTTGTATATATAAAAACTCTACAAATACTTGCTTTGGGTCTTTCAATTTTTCACCGTTAAGTGTTGAGGATGACACTATGATTATTTGAAAGTTAAATACGAAATATTTACGTATTATACATATATTACTTAATGTTAAAACGAAAATTAAGACTTTGTAACCAAATTATGATAACGAAAAAAAGAACAAAAAAGTTTCATTGAAATCGAAGGTCAGTATTGTGACAACAATCTACTTCACCTAACTACGAATAACATTGCGATGAAAGAAAAAAATACTCATTTTCTCAAATAACCGCTCATACAGTAGCGGTCATTTTGTCAACAAAGCTACGTTGAAAAGCAATAATTCTTCAAACGCTTAAATCAGATCATTGATAATTTCATGATCTGTATTATTTTTTTGAGATTTTAAAATATGCCCCAATTTTTTTTTTCAATATTGTACAACAGCGTCTAAATTAATGTTCTACTTATAGCAATAGAAATGGTGAAAAAGACCTCCATAGAGATTCGAGTCGTCTGCTGTTGAATTATTCTTTTTTGCTCCATTCAATTCGCGTATGAGATTATTTCCAGGGACATTGTAGGTGAATGTGAATCAACAGAATTGTTTCAGGTACTGACAATGGGACGTGTGTCAAAGCTAATATTTTATAATCTGGTTTAAGAAAAACAGTAATGCTGAGTTGTAACGTTGAGCTATTCGCGGTTTCTCTTTACTAACCTTGGTGACTTTTAATTAAGATTGATTGCTTTTGCTAAACAACCTTTGCCCAACCAAAAATGAAATGTGATTATGTTAAGCAGGTAGAAATGAAGTGAAGCAGGAGCGTTAGGAAATATATAAACTCAGACTGAGAGTCGCGATAGAGAGGTTGAGTAGTTCGAGAAGTTGAGGTTGAGTGATTCCAGTGTTCAGCAATTGTTCCAGAGTCGGAGTTGAAGTCGGAACCGAGAATCGTTACAAGTTATCGGCTGGTTAATATATGTTTGAAGTCAAGATAGCCTTAGTGGTAAGAGTCAGTTAGATTATTGCTGGTAGATTGAGTTAAGACAGTTAAGGCCCTTGTCCGGCAGAGCATTTATAATTGTTGTTATATTAACAAGTAGCTAATAAATTATGTATTTAATGTTCTAACGTCTCTTTGATCGATTTATTGATTATTAGTGCTTAAACATTGAGTTTAGCTATGACACAAGAGGCAAACAGGAAAGGGCTGCCGTCAAAGTGTGTTCAACTCCTTCTAACAAAATCGATGAAAATTGCATTATCAGGATGAAAATAGTGATTCCGTTTTCTAGATTCTTTTTGAAAGCGAAACTCCTAAACAAACCTCGGACTCTTCAAAGAATAAATGGAATAAATATATTATGGGCTTCTGAGAGACAATCTTCAGCACCAGTTAGAATTCAATAGATAATTTCTGATGAAAGTGCTATTTTTTAATGGGGATATGCCTCAGGAAACATATTGAAAAAAAAAAAATAATAAGATCTACCCCATATGCTAAGACAAATATTAGAGGAAATGAAGCTTTATCTTGCCGTTTCTGATTCCATGCTAAAGCGTATTCATAAATGTAAAAATAAAAAGGCTTAATACGCCTATTAAAATTTAATTCAAGGGCCTTTTCTTGGAATAATTGGATGCTTTAACTGTCCTAGTTTACGTAAGAACAATGTATTATTCAGCACTTGAACGATTTACAGTCAATACAGAAGGGTCCTCTAGTATTCAAGAAAAAGATCGCGAAACCATTTCTAAGAAACTCTACTGTTCTTGCGATTTGATAACAGATCGACTTGGATTAAAAGGGATAAATTTGCCCTTGCTTCTGAGTTAAAATGGCCTGTTTAAGACATTGCAAATGTGTACATTACATGGCAAATAAGACTGATATATTTGAGTCAAAATTCTGAATGGTTGTTGAAGTTCAGACCAAATATTTCTTGAATGATTTGTGTCTAGGAAAGGATGTATAGAGGGGGACAGAAGAGTTGGTTAATATGTCTTTATGAAACTGATGGATCCGTTTCTGTTTAAGGGGAGAAATGCCACGATGGAATAATATACAACGGTTTTACATCGCAAAAATTCCGGACTCTTTGTTAGCAAAGTGAAGTTCTATTTTGAATAAAGTACTTCTAAGTCGACTAGTGCTGCCACTCATTTGCAAAGATACCAATCCCAATGATTCTTATCGAAAATTCTAGTGAGTGGCAAAAACACTGTGACTACTTAATGGAGAAAAGAAAGAATGATTTCGTCCCGTCCGTTGTGCATAAAAAGAGTTAAGGCAGTTAATTATCTCCTAAAGATCCCAGGCACATTTTTACAACTGTACCAAGTGTGGTGTAGATGTACTCGATCAAATGAGCTGACTTTACATGCGATCGACTTCAAGGAGTCTGTTTACATTTTTACAATGTTCTAGATATTACCGGGTTCTAGATATTTCCAGAAAAAACCATGATTTTATTTAGAGCATATAACCTTTGAACATTTCTCGATTTTCTTTTATCTTAAGCTATGTTACAGAAATGAGACCCTCACATTGTTTCACATTGCGTGTATGCTTTCGTAGATCTTCTTTGAACTAAGAATAATAAACATCATCGATGCCCACGATGTCGAAGCAAACACAAAAAAGTATCTTCCTTATATGTTGGCCCATTTGAGGTAAACATCTCAAGAATAGAGTATCAAAAACTTCTGTTCCAGAACATGTGTGAAGACTACAATGAGAAGTAAGTGTTCAATAAGAATAGAATATTCCTTTTTCCCTGAAAACAAATGCATTTTATTTTAAATACTGCATAGCATTTTACTAACAAAAACGTTACATGTGTCTTAAATTGTTTGAAATAACTTATTTTGACTTTTTATAACGATATTATCATTAAGTACTAAACATTTACTCTCGATTTCTAACGGTCTTTCATAGTAACTAAAAATTATCGATCGTTCTAGTGTTATAAGAAAAAGGTTTAGAAGGCCACCTGGAGCAATAAAAGAAAAATGATTCGTAACTATTCTCATACTCAGCTCTTATAAGACGAATAGATTAAAAACTAATACGAGGCATAAGTGTAGTTTAAATGAATAAAAGATTTCACCCTGAAAAGGTAATTTTGACTTTTTATATAATACAAAATGTCCTCCTTCTTGACATTGTAATGGATTGGATTGCATGTCACTCGAAAGAAATTGGAAATCTGCCAGTTTAGCGCGTTTAGTTTAAATAACATAGGTAAGTATTGCAAGAAATTCAGTTAAAAATGTCCCTGAAAAAATCCAGGCATTTCAAAATCACGAATAATTTTTTTCTCAAAATTTATACGAATTTTATTCATAAAAATATTCGAATTCGAATGCAACGTCTTTTACACGAATATTCTGCAAAGTAGTCTGCGTGGGGTGCTGCTCATTTTTCCTAATGAATCCGCCTCTAACTGAAATATAATTGGAATACATCTTTTGAGATGGTGCCTAGTTGGTTAGGTGGGCTTTTTCTGAACTGGAATAAAGCAGGGTCGCACCCTATCTCATATGATTTTTACAACGCTTTTCTGAATTTCACTTGGTGTGTGTGTGTCATCAAATTTTCGATCGTTAATTTAACCAACTTCCCATCAAGCTAGAGCTTTGAAATTTTGAGAATCGTTCTTACTCGCCTAACAATGCAATATTTAGACATTTGTGACTAGTTTTAACTAATATTTCAATAATTTAAATGAGTCAAAATATTCTTTCCCTTCGGCGCTTTTAGGATTGAGGAAACAATTTCTTTCCCCCTCTGGGAACACCGGGATTTCCACATACGCCACATAGGGTATCGTAAAACTCACAAAGGGGAGATAATAAGGGTGCTGAATTCAGTCAGTAATCATTCGCAAGAAAGAAAGATTCCAATATTTGGCGCCGTGTCTTATCACAATAATTTTTTCTGAATTCTGGTTACCATTTTTTTAATAGAATGATTTACAAACTTTATGCATCTTTTGATTTTTATGAGTATTATGAATTTTTAAATACGCTCACAAATGTCTCTTTTGAAGTAAATTTTAAAGTTAAATATTATTATGTATTTCACTTGGTGTGTGTGTCATCAAATTTTCGATCGTTAATTTAACCAACTTCCCATCAAGCTAGAGCTCTGAAATTTTGGGAATCGTTCTTACTCGCCTAACAATGCAATATTTAGATATTTGCAACCAGTTTTAAATAATATTTCAATAATTTTTCTTAATAAACTTTGCCACCATATAAAAACGTTGTTTTTAAAAACGTTGGTTTTTATCTCGAATTATTATAACTGTAATGGATTGGATAACAATACAGACATTAAACAAAGAGTAAAGATCTCTTTTACATAAACAGAAGTTAGAAAAACGAATTCATTTTTTAATACTTTTGTTTTTATTTCATTTTAAATTTACGCTTTTGTTTGACAAATTTTAAAACATGGATACATGTAGAATTCGTATGTCACAATTCGGACAAATATCTCTTATCTAATCCATTTCCCACGTTTGTTCCTTTTTGAGAATCACACAAAGCACTGCTTCATCGATCTCAGTTTCTTTATTTTTGATGCATTAGAAATTACTTCTAAAATTACCTTCTTGGCATATTTTAGCACCTTTTTTCTTAAAAAAAAATTAACATTCATAACACGTGAGATACTGAAGAATTGCAAACAAAAATCGCGCATTTTCCATGTAAGCGAAAGACAGTAAAACCCGAATTTGAAACCAGTGTAGACTTCTTTCGCAATTCAAACTTTAAAGACAAGACATCTGTAGAAACATGGTAAAAAAAAAAAAAAAAAGAAAAAGAAAAAAAGTGAAAAAATCAGTTTAATCAACGAAATAGCATAACAAAAGAAGTTTACAATAGGGGTGTACCAGTAAATAAGAGAGAGAAGTTCCCTTTCACAGCACTCACAAAATTGTTAAGTAGTTAAATTATCATATATATATACATACATATATATATATATATATAAAGTATTGACAGATAAAGAAGTAATGACAAACAGTGAAAGTAAGGATTCTCTTCTAATAAATCAATACAAAGTTATTGCAGAGACAGACTGTTTCTCATATCTAAAAATTACAATAGATAAAATGGAAGCCACAGATGAAGAGATAAGAAAAACAAGAATTAGAAAGACCCACCATACAGTTCAGACTAATACATAAATTCTGAAAGCCCTTAAATATTAGCATTAAACTCAAATTAAATGTGTTCAATGCAAACACTTCTTCATGGAATTGAGAGCTTTGGAAATTCATTGCATTTCAAATTACTTGCCACAGAAAAATTCTTAAAATACTGGCCGGATAAAATTTCTTATATTTAGTTGTATAATAAAACTTCCCAAACCTATTTCCGCCAAAATGATAATATTAATAATAATAATAAACACTGGACATAGATTGGCCGTAGAATGCATCGAATGATAATACAAAAATTCCGCTGACATGAGCACTAAATGGAAAGCTAGAGATAAGAAGACTGATGGACACATGGCTCCACACTGCTGTAGAAAAAAGAAATTTATTTGGCTAACCGAGTTCGAGAAGTGCCGGAAAGGTAGTGTTAGACCAAATTAAATAGCATGCCTCACACACACCAGTTAATGAGGATGACTCTCTTTGGTCCCTTTCCACCTTGTTTATTGATTCCTAGTTCAATTCTACTTGGGAGTTGCTATAATTTGTGCAAAACTTAATGGAGCAACTTCGATCAAGTTTTCTGTTATTTTGTCGAAAGGAAAATTCGACGGCACTCCTTTCACTTCCTCACTCATCGGAGATCTACCGGAGAGGGATAGTCTCTGCGCAGGCAGGAAAAATTTGGGCCTGCTTATTTTCCGTGCACCTTATCAAACCTCCCTAATTTAAAATTTAAACAAAAAATAGTATGGTTGGATATTTTTTGAAACAGCTGTATTTTGTAAAAATCGACATTCCTGCCCCCTTCCTTTTCAAGAAAAGAATTTACCATTTTCTTTCTTGTCAACCGAGTATTACGAGAAATTCCATTTCCTTTCTCTGAAAGAAAACATTTCGGAGGAAATATAACGCTACACTTCTCCTCGGAACTCCACCCTTTGAACTAACAACTGTAACAAAAGAAAATTCAAAGGACTTCCTTTATTGTTTTCCAGATGCTTATCTCATCTAAGAGGACCGTCTTCAATGGCTTCCAGAAAGAGTTAGACGAGAATAACTCTCGAGTGTTCTATTCAGAACATTTCTTAACTCCGTATTCTCTTTTTAAGAAAGGGATAGTTCCTTCACATAAATACCGGAATCTTCTCTTTACTTATTTTAAATCTTTCTCTTTATTAATACTTAGACTTCTCTTTCCCTAAATAACAAATGCAAATACTTTAAAATTCTCTTTCGTTTCCTTGTAAAGATGATCTTTTCTTACTTTTTCATTTCATTGAAGGAATTATTTAATCCTAGATTTTCCATTTAGGATTATATATCTTAAGCCTACATGGGTATAAATTGTATACTATGAGATAGATTCGTTAACGCTT
Source organism: Nephila pilipes (assembly GCA_019974015.1). Lineage (NCBI taxonomy): Eukaryota > Metazoa > Arthropoda > Arachnida > Araneae > Nephilidae > Nephila > Nephila pilipes. The sequence continues at coordinate 40,595 of BMAW01067356.1, read as the reverse complement.
TATGCTCCAACCGTATTTTAAAGTACCCCCCTTCCACTCGAATTATATATTAGTATAAAAAATATTCTGTTCATCCATTATTAACGGTATGTTTCAGGATCAATGTTAAATAGTTCCATCTATGGTCTATTCATGGCTGGTTGGTTGATTTTATTAACGTCGCATCAGAAGCAATTTGAAGGCTATTGACGCCGGACCTCGTAATTTTGAATCTCGGTCAAGTGATGAGAATAACACTTGAGCTGGTACCTCCCTCTCTTAACTTCCACACCATGCCAACATCGACACATGGCATTAGCAATTCTGTGAAACTGAAAATCGCTGAAAGAGAATATTTTCCCGCTATGTGTCTCATTTTGGCAGCTAACTCATTATGCGATATTAATTTTCTGCAATAAAACACCACAACATTCATAAGTAAATCCTATGTATATTATTTCTTACTTTAATCGCCCTGAAAAATATTACAATCTGCAAAAGTTTTAAAAAATGTAAGTCTTTTTACTTTATTTTCTAAACCTATTTTGAAGTGGTCCTTTAAGCACCGTTAGGTCTAAGCTTCAATGTATTTTGTTTTAATTTAGTCTATCGAGTCTACTTGTATGAAGCTATTTTATATATTTTCTGCTGAGAATCAAATAATTATTGATTTACCTATGATTTGGTTTTTTAAAATAAACTTAAATCTTTTATTTTTATTTATTTATCCGTATATTTTGCTTTTCATGCGTAATGTAAATTAATCAGTAAGCATGTTTTGTGCTGGAATAAGTTTATTGTTATTTGCAAAATGTGTATTTTTATTTTCAGCCATTTGAATATTGTCTATCTCATTTCGGATATGCTTAGAATGCACGATCTAATAACAGAAGAGGTTATGCCATTCTTCGAAAATCTCTCTTCAGACTTCAATGATACACCTGTAGAAAGTTCATCTGATAAAGAAAGGTCAACCGATGATCTACTAATAGCTTCTTCATCTGGTTTCCAGAATATTGAAAATGTTGACAGCCTCTCATATAAAGACCTAGAAGATCAAAGCGTTTCAAGAGTATGGAAAAAGGGAAATACTACAAAAGCTACTCCAATTTTGTCACTGAATTCGGGATTTATTGAATCACTTTTTTATTGTTCAAGTACACCTACTAGTTGATGCCACTGGTCTACCTTTGTGGAAAATCGAGGACGTTGGGAATAGGGTGTAAAAAAATTCTATCCAGAGTCAACTCCACTCAAAATGCGGTACACAATGTATTTTTGTACTTGAACGAAAAACAAAATATTTTCGTGATTTTCAATGAGCATATGTATTATATGAATCTTGTTATACATGGTATTAAAAAAGTACAGTGAAATGCTGTACAGTTTATTTTCAAACTTGGAAAAATATTTTCAACTTTAGCAACCCGACTCTACTTAAATGTGCTAGATTAACTTAATAGTTCTAAAAAAATTGACGATATATAGCTTTTAAAATTTTGTACAAGTTTTGAAAAAGTCTGCTAATCTGCTTTTATAATGTAATCAAAAAAAGTTTCAGAGAGATATTCCTTTTAATTCAAAATTTGAGACATAAAGGATTGATGAAGCTAAAGAAAGTTTTCATTTGAGGGTATGGTTTTAACCTAAAAATTAAGCAGTGATTTCTTTATGGATAATTTTAAAATGTGTTTTACGGAAATCACCCTTCCCAACGAGATAAGATACCCATAATTTACTGAAACAATGATCTAGAAGATGGTACTTGCATTTCTTATACAATGATCGTTTCAACGCATATGAAAAAACGCGTTTTGCTAAAATAAAAAATTTATTTTGTTTCTAAACTCAATAGAAAGTAAATTCATTAAATCTTTAGTGTATTCACATAAGATTTAAAGGGTCAATGAGTTGAAAAAGCCTTTACGTCAAGCAAGCTATCTAATTGCTCCTGATATGCTATGAAGCACTTGGATTACAACTTAGACGTTTGTCATGCTTTAAAGGGTGCACACATCGAATTATATTGATATTAAAACTTTGTTAGATGTTTTTCCTATTTAAAAAAGCTTTTTAAAATTCTAATGAGTAGTTTTGTAAAAATAAGCCATAACTTTTGTATACTTTTAGCTTGGACACCCTGTGTGTGTGAAAGGAGGGGTCTGTTGGAAATAATTTATTTGGAAATCGCAGAAATGAAGGAGACGTTGTGTCTCGTCTAAATCATGAGAAAGCGTGAAATCATGGGAAAAATATTTAGAGAGATTATATTTTAGTTCTTGACCGTGAAAGGCAGATTTTCATGTCTTCGGTGTAATTTGTTCTCCTAACCGCTAAAGTAAGATAATGATTGTTTGAGCCATTTGGAGGCCCAGTATAGTTGTAAATAATTTGTAAATAGCAATTTATGTACATAAATGGCGCGTAGAAATTACAATAAATATAACAGAAAGACACCGCTCTTTCACTCTTCTTGAACCTTTGGATTAATATTTACTAAAAGGTAGTCATCAAAGTAGACTCAGCAAGACTGTTATTACTTAGGTAAACTAAGTTAATTAGGTAAGTAGATATTGTCATTGACCATTATCACGCACATGGAAGTAAATAAATACATAAGCAGACAAAACGCATGTGTAAAGTTGTAATCTTACGTTGCAAGTTTTATTCGATGAAAAGAACGAAAAATAGAACAATGGACGGTAAACGGGAGTTTTCATACTCTAAAAAAGGAAATTCCATCTAAATTTAGTTTATTTAGGTGTTAATTGAAGCTTGAAAAGCTAACAGATAAGCAAATGTGAAAGTGAAAATTAAAGTACGCTTAAATTTGATAAGTGTGATGCTAAAAATGAAAAAAAAAAAAAAAAAAAAAAAAAAAAAATTGAAAAAGAAAATTAATTTAGTTCATCATGTACGAATATAGAAAAACTGGAAAATTCTCACAAATTCATTTAAAAAATACTCGCAAATTTTTAACAGCTAAATCAAAGAAGTTCGAAGTATTCTTAAAAATTATTTTTAAAAAATTCTTTATTTTAGATTTTATATACTTCGATGTACTTTATAGATCAGGATTCAACAGAAGAGCAGACGAAATTTCTTAGCATGCATTTATTGCTTGTTTCAATCAAAAACAAAATTATATGCGAAAGGAAGGACAAAAATATAAGTTTTCAACGATCGAAAATTCATCGACAAGATTTCCAAAAGTAACTAAACCGGAACTATGAAACTTAGAAGAAAAAGTTTCGTTAAAAAAATTTCTTTTAGAACAGCAACGGCTGCAATAACCGAAAATCGTTAAGGGGAAATAAGAAAAGCAAATAAAACTTACAGCATGCGCATTTTTTTTCTATTTTTCAAGTTTCGATATGGAAGGTTTTCTTTAAATTTTCCTTTTCATCTCATTTGATAGTATATTATGGATCAGGAAGTGTTTCAAAATTATTTCGATCATTCTAAATGTGCTTGCAGACAAGACATTTATTTTATTTCATGGAACATGAAATCTCTTTCAAACTTCATGAAATAAACTAGTTCACACTCACTTCAGTTCCATAAAAAAGAATCAAACTCTGTCCAAATTAATCAAATGGAATAAAATACTTTTATTAGAAGTAATTTGATATTCGAATATTTCTTGTATCAAAATTTTGTTCATAATCTCTACAAATCCGTTGAACCTTCTTAAAGTTCAAATGCGAGAAGGCGGAATTCATTTCATGAAGAATTTCTTATTAAATGGAAAGAACTTCGGTACAAGCAATGATCATAATATTACAGAAAAAAAAATAAGTAACAAAGTTTTGTAAAATTATTCAGGGTGTACTTGAAAACTGGTGGCAAAATTTTAAGGGAAAAAAATAGTTGAGTAACGTTTCCATCAAGTTATGTATATGATGAAAAAGTGATAAAAAAAAAGAATAAAAACATAAGTTGGCTTTCTAAACAGAATTTAGTAAAAAGAGCGTTTGAAATTAGGAATGAATCGTTTTTCTTATATTTGTAAACTAGATAACAAATTTTGTTCGATAATGTATGTTTTTAATCATTCGATATTCAGCTGACATTTACGATGAAGTGGATACACAAAGCTAATAAATATTCCATTTAGCCTTCTGCATCAGCTGTTTTCCATCCTTTGGAGATGGAAAGAGCAGATGGACCTTGAAATGTTGAACCCTGGACCTGTGGGTCCGAAGAAAAGGCAACCGATCGCTTTTTTATTTCACTCTTATCAACTGGACTAAAAGAGGCGTCCCACTAGGGTTAGTTATTAAGGCCTTTTAACTTCTGGTGGTGATGCTGAAGAGAACCGTTGCGTACTCCCTCTCCGGTTCTTTTCGTGATGATACAAAGATAAATATTCTAGCTGATATCTGTAAAGAAAGCCATTTTTTCCAGCCATTACTGCGAATGGTACACATCCCCTCCCAGTTGAATTAAGTTTTGTTCTGAACAGTTTACATTTGGCATCATAGGCTGTCTCTCTAGTTGAGTGGCGAGTCTCGTCGACACGTGCGTCGTAGCCGGAATATCAGTATTTGTGATTTTCTTGCGGCTGTATTAATAAGACTCACAGAGGGATGTGTTTTGCGTCGGGGGCATATGCAACCAGTAGTTCTGGGCAGTGCTGCCTTCTAATTCCCCCCTCAATTCAGCGTTGAATGAATTTATGCTCCATGGATGAAGAGAGCCATTAACTTTTGTTGTCCCCGGCGTCCGAATCCTGGACAGTGGGTCCGAAAATAGGTTACCAATTTTTTTTGATGCACTCTTACCAACTAGACTAATAGAGGAGTCCCACTCAGGCTGGGCTAGTTATTAAGGCGTGTATTTTATGGTATAGTTTTTGAAGTAAACTACTGTAAGCCTACGCTAATCCGTGGCTGTTCAGTCATTCGACACCGATCCTTCCAATAGGAATAGATATGTCCACAGGTTGATTGTCGAGTTCTTGGCAGTGCTGCAGGCGTTCACCGTCTGTATTGGAGATCCGACATAACGAATAGATTTTATCAGGAGCCAAACTGATAGTTATCGTGCCCTGTCGAAAGACTGAAGCACGCGACAGCCTCGCTGTATTCCAAGAGGAGGGGAACACGTCCTTCAGTGGCAAATGACTTCCATCTTTTGCCTTTACTCAAATCTCTGGGTTTTTTGCCAGTGGAACAAAGAGTGATTTGATTGTACGTTGTTCTGATTGTCAGAGAGATCTTGAATTGATTGAGTTTAGCTTTATGTTTCTCCATGACATCGGCTTTTTTTTTTTTTAATTTGGGACTCCCACTTTACAAGGAACCCATTAGAGACTCGCTAAAGGTGGTAGATGTAATAGATTCAATAAATGTGATATTAACGTACTCATTCTGGAAAATAATAAACCTCAGTTCTAAATCAAAAATTTTCAAAATACAATCAAAATCGTTTTATTTCACCTCTATCCAAACACCATTATTAGGGGTTTTAAAAATAAATCCAGGAATAAACAATTTTTATTTAACTGTTCTTCAAGTATGAGAAACTCTAAAACCTTTAATAATTTTTAATTTTCATGTAAACTCTCTCGAAACTTTTTAATGTATTTCTAGCTTTAACTTTCAAGTAATCTAAATTAACTTCTCACATATTTTAAATTTTTACTCCTGTACAAGTGAAGATCAGATGCTCAGCTCACTAATAAATTTTTTCCAATCATACCGGGCTGAAAAGCCCGAAATGGTTAAGAATCCCGATAAAATATTATACATTATCAAGATGCACCACGTATTATATTGTACATAACAAGATGCATCACGTGGAGTTTAGTTTAGTTTAGTTTTTATTAACGTCGCACTAGAAGCAACACGAGGGCTATTGGAGACGGACCTCGTAATTTTGAACCACGGTCAAGTGACGAGGACGACACCTGAGCTGGCACCCCCTCTCCTAACATCCACACCACGCCAACGGGAGGACTTTGGGCCCCGAACAGATTTAACGTGCATCAGCCCCGGCTACACGGCGGGTCTTTGGTGGCCAAGGATCGAACACGCGACTGAACGAAAACCGCCAGCCGCTATCCACGACCTTGACCACTAGGCTACCGCGGCCCCCACATCACGTGGAGGACTGCTATTTTACACCCGTATTAAACAAATATAAGTCATGGAAGGAATCTTAACAGCACTGGATCTCTAATATATTTTTGATCGTTCAAGCGCAGTATAAAAAACTTTACAATCAATAACTCAAAAGCAATATTTTTATATGTAATAATAAAATTATCAATAATAGAAAACTTATTTATACTATAGTATTATTTTGTTAACTAACGCAGTGAATAACAAGGTTCGTTCAGACTGAAATTTAATCTGAATCTCTCTAGCAAATGCAAAATATTTCCCTATAGTTTTTTTTTTTGTCAAAAAGTTTTTTCCCCTTTGATTTGAATATGAACATGATTTTTGAGATACATTTGCTTTTAGGTACCATTTTTAAAAATAATATTCCATAAAAATACAAAATATTTTACTCATCATATGTAAAACAAGATACAAAAATTGGTGAACCAGCTTTTTGAGTGATATTACAGCATATTTTCTTCGAAAAAAAAAATGGATTTGTAATTTTGGAAATTTATTTATTTCATGTATTCATTTAAAAAATTATTTCTTGAAATTACTTGGAGAAAAATATTTTTAGTTTACTATATACATAAGTATCATTTACAGAAAAATAAAAAAAATTGGAACTATATTGTTCAATTATTTACTTTAAAAGGTCACTTAAATGTAAATATATCTCACAAATCATGGCCATTTCAACTAAGAGGGAAAACAACTTTTATGACAAAGAAATTTCCTTCTTAAAGTTCTACAAAATGATTGAAATATCATTATTAAACCCACAAAAAAAAATCCAAGCTCTACCAATATAATATGAAAAGATATGTATAACAAAAAATGAGTCTTAGAAATGGTGTCCCCAATTACTCGCATGACCCGGTACACTTAAAGGTTTTTTTTCAGACATTTCCAGTCGCCATCTACTACTGAAATGCATCCATTTAGGTAACCTAATCAAATAACTGGGGTGTTAACATGAAGGGGACCAATCAGCCTCCCCTCAAATGCAAATTCATTTGTTTTCTTTCTTTCCAGGTGACGTTGATGTGCTGAGAACTGATGTAGATGTCGACTCTCATGGAAATGAGGTTTAAAGAGCAAGATGTCATTGTACTTGACCTGTACTTCTTGCGTCATTTCCCTCTTCCAAAAGAACACTTAAGAGTCATCCCTTTCATTCTGACGACGAGGTTAACACTTGCCATTATATCTTGTTGCTGACAACAACCACCGGAATTCTTTTCCAACATGTTTTCCCGACTAGTCGCGCGTTAGTGCAATTGGGGTGAAAAGGATGTAGGCTCTGTCGAAAAGTGGATAATGTATTACATAAATTTTATGTAGACTACTCTACATAGACTATCCTCTATGTCATAGAGGATGCGTGAAATTTTCAGGTACAACGAAAAAATACACAAATTGGTAATAAATAATAAAAAAAAAAAGTTATAATCTTGGAGTTGCTATTTTCCAGTCAAGATTCGCAACTTGAATAACAATAAGATTCATATATCTTTTGATTATCATATAAAAAAGGGAATCACATCAAGAATACGACAATATGCGCCTTTTAGATACGGTAGTGCATGACATCTGACAAGGGTGCTATGGTTGTGATGTGATGGAATCTGTCCACGGAACTCTGTGACATGTCGACGAGAAATATAAAGGAGCAGTCTACATATAAAATCTATGTGTTTGGAGAATGCAGGAAATTCGTCACTTTTTGAGAGAATTTTTTAAATTTAATATGTGAAGGTCGATAATAAACACGGGAAGCACTAAATGCGAGTTATTTCTTCTTAACACACACAAATGCAATTGTGAAACGTGGAGCTATTTTAACAAATTTCAAGTAAAATATGTCAGTGTTATTGAAATTTAGTAATAACGTGACAGTACACTTTCAAAACACAAGTTTTGGTCTAAATATCGATTTTTATTTTGAGTATCATATTAAAATTCAATCTTTTGTTCTTAAAACTCTGTTTGAATTTAATTTCTACCTTATTTAGGTACTGAATTTTACAGCTCTTTTAATATTGCTTGATCAAAAATTTCTCTGACAAGAAAGAATCTATAAATTTTTTTTTTTTTTTTTTTTTTTTTTTTTTAACATTTTCGATTACTACAAAACACAATATCTCAAAATATTACACAATGAATGAATCCGAAATTTTATATATACGTTTTTCAAATACTTATACATGGAATAGACTATTCTTGTGATTTTATATTGAGTAGACATTTATTTATTACCGCGATACTTATTTCGCACTACAATAAATTGAAATTACTATGACTTCTTAAAGAAAATTTCTATATTCATTGCTTGAACTACCATAGCATCCAAGGTATGGCATACATTATCGGAATAATAGTTTATTCTCTAGACGAGGTTATATTCTGTATTATTCAATTTACAAAAATGCCAATATATTAATTTTTTTTGAATTACAATGTTTCGCGGTAAGTCTTAAGTTTTGCTTAGAAATGTATACAATTTTGTTTTGACAGAGAAAATGTACACTAACAGAACTTTTCTTGGGTATTTTTCTAATTCGGAAGCCCCACAGGGTCATAAAATATGGATTTGTAGGCAAAATTTATTTCAAAAACTTTTCTTCAAACGTGTACTGTTACCTAATGCAAAAAGAATTGATATAAAATAACTTATATTAATAATATAAGAATTAAGAGCACTCTTGTTTTGGTAGACATTGGAATGTAAGAGGCATGTAAATTAAAGTTCAAAACTTACGAAGACAATTTGTTGCAACCATGATAAGAGTTAATTATAGCACTTATAGGGGGTTGAACCCACTACAATGCGAAAGTATACATAATCCGACAACGCCCAAACGAAGAATGTCATTTCTCCTTCCGCCACACCATTAGCATACTGGGGCGTTTGTCGAAGTTGAATCTGCCAACAATGAAGCGCTGGCGCCAACAGATACTGTCGTTTGATTTAAAAAATATAATACGATCCTAAACATAATTTTTCAATACCGAAAAAATATTTGCTGTATTAAATTTAAAAACTCAATGCTACAAAAATCTAATAAAATTATCTGGTCAATTTATTGTGGACCTCCACGGAAACCTTGTTTCATATATAAGATATATAAAGAGAGTTAATAAGAAGTGGTTTTTAATACATAAAATAATGCATTCACTGATTGTGTCTAAAAGAATAGCATTAGAAACTAGTATCAAAATATGAATTGTTGCAACACAAAAGATATCATATTAAATACTACGTTCTGTATATTAAATGTTTGAAAAACTTATTTTGGATTATTTTAATTTATGTGACAGTTTTTCTTTTTCCTTTTGCAATGAAAGTGCAAATGTATTATATCTTTTCTTTCTTTTTTTTTAAGTTTTACTATGCCATGGAATTGAAATATAAAATTTATTTGATCGAAAATAAGTTGTCTTATACTCATATATTCTTGCATTTAAAAATCATCATTAACTGTGGAAATATTGAAGGGAATGAAATTGAATTAATTGTTCTATTTTTTAATTCTATGTGTCTACAAATGTGAAATGTATGCTAATATTAATTTATGACGAGCCCTGGGTATGCTAATTTATAAGAACTTTTTATTTCGAGACTCCATTATTTTATGCCTTTTTTGAACAGGAAAGTAGAAAATGAAATTAAATATTAAACATCAAAAAACACTGAGATTGATTATTTTTAATTGAAATCTATATTAATTAACAAAATGTGGAATAATAAGGGGAAATTATCGTATTTTGCAGCATTTAATTTTTTAAAATTGAATAAAGTAAAAACTTAATGAAGAGACATCAACAACTATCTTTCAGGAATTGAGAATATCGCATCACTTCCCCCCAATTTTCAAAACACATTGCTAAAATTCTTTTCCAAAAAATTGCAATTAGTTTTGTTAGTTTAATTTTAAGGCCACTTTTGATTTCGTGGACATAATGTTAATCCTATGGAATTTCGACATTGTCAAATATTTACTGTTTGAATGTTATAAAGTGCATCTGAAAGAGCAAAAAATAATGAAGGCTATTAGGGAATTACTTTTTTCTCCGATTTTTAAGACCATTTTAAAATATTTTTAAAAGGCTAGAAAACTTCCAAACGAATCATTAAAATAGGGGTAATATTATTTTCAGAAATCGGAGGGAAGAAAGTAATTTCGCTGAAGCTTTCATTATTGCTTGCAGTTTCAGAGGCACTTTACTACATTAGAGTAGATCAGGTTGTAAGAATTTGAGAATGCAAGTCGAAATTCGATAGGATTAATATCAAGCTAACGAAATCAAAATAGCGAGTGTGTTATACTTACTATACCTACAACATTTGAGAGCCTAATTATAACAGTGTTTGAAATATACTGAAAATAAGTGAAAAAAAACTCAAACTGAGAAAAATGAATTTAAAATTTTAACATTTAATTATAAAAAATTAAATTTTGAAACTTGCATATTAAAATGCTCCAGAATGATATAATTTCTTTTCTCTTAGTTCCACAACTCTCTTTCTTTATTTTTTTTTTTATCATTTGTTTTGCTCCAAGAGCCTTATTAATGTTTCCATAATCCTTTTTTTAACGTTTGCATTCTTCTGCCAGGAATATGCTTCTATTTCAAAATATTTTTCTCCCAGATTTCTCCAAAATAATAACAAGTATTTGAAGTTCAACCGTGTAGATTCTTATGGCACTTTCTAAAAATAGAAGACCAGACTGGAGCAAAAAAAATCTCGAGATTAAGAAATTTAGACTTTCATTTTGGTTATTCGTCTTGCCAAGCTTCTTATTAATTCATTTCAATAATTAAAAAAAAAATTTGTAGCTTATCAAGCTAAATAAACAGAAACACATGTCAAACTCGAAAATACGTGAGCATCGCATATCCATTTAAATGCTGATATTACGAAAACATTTTGACAATTCTTAGAATAACTTTTGAAGTTTTTTGAGTATCATCAAATGGGAGGTATTAAAATGTTCAGTATAAAGTTACAAAAAACATTTTTTTTAAAAAAAATTGAACATTTTGAAATCGAACACCTGGTACATTTTATGACCAAGTTATGTCCGATTTGTCATTTGTAATGTTAGTTTCACTTTCCGCAGTTGAAAGAAGAATTACCTATCTACGTTTTTCCGGCACATAAGAAACAAGAATCATATCTGGTTGAAAACGAAATAATGAGAAACGTATTTTTCTATCACGTGACATCTATAAAGCATTATTTATAATTATTCCACCGAAAAATACTAAATTTATTGTATACATCTCTACACATGTTAATGATATGGGTCGAGTTGACTCAGTCAGATAAAATAACTTTTTCTCCTTTTGTTCAGGGAAAAATAATTTTACCAAGTCTGAAAAAGTTACAAACTAAAAACAATTTTTCCATTTGAGGAACGCTTAAACATTGAGAGATGTTATAATTAAAACAGATAGGAACTGCCTTGAAATAAATCATAGAAATAATTCTATCAGATCCTCTTCCAGAGATGGAAGTTCAATGAAAAATATAGTAAATAGCGCCAAACGTACCGTGAAAGAGCACATGCAGAGCATCTGGATTGTAAATTTCCTTGATCATTAGGATCATCTATTAAAAGATAATCTGACGAAGATGACTTGTTAATACGAAAAGATTTTGACGAGGTACCCGTTGTGAAGATGTCTATTGTAAAATAATTATATTCATGATGTTTACTTATAGATATTTACAATGAGAGAGAAAGAAAGAGAATTCAAAAATTTAATAAGATATTTTTTCAGTTCATCTCAATCTTACAGCAATGATAACAAATCGATAGGTACGACTTTCTATCTTGTAACAATGATCATTACAATTCGAATACATTATTAACAACAAAATATAAATAAAAACGACACACCTTTAACACATAAATAGAAATAACTCTCTGAACCCTGTTCTGTTTTAGGGGATTTTCTTTAAAGATGTTGAAGATGAATTTCAGATAGGTAAGTACGTGTATATTCCAAAACAATATCCTTCTTTCGAAATCCTACAAAAAAAGGCAATTTTTCATCGTAAAAGAAATCTTTAAGAGGGAATGGAAATATTGGATTTTGGAGAGAGGAAAAACCTATGTTGGCGATTCGTCCTATCACTGTTGCAAAAAAGGTATTCGGAGTTATTGTCTTTGTACACGAAACCGACAGTTTGATTTGCAGTTAGAAAGATTCTTTCCCGCAATCATCGACTCAATCGATTGATAAAAGAAGAAATGAAGGCGAAAGAAGTGTTGCCAAATTCAAGATAAAAATTATTTAGTTTTTGCGTCTTTTTTTTCTGTCAATGTTAGGTTTGTTTTATTTTAAGCATACATAAAAGACACATAAGTTTAGAAATTAGATTAAAAAAAAAACCGCATATTAAGACCATTCAAACCTCTGTGAATGTAAATTGGTTTATTGATTTGGAATTCTTAACATGTGGGTAAATTTTTGCTTTCATAAATGTTATGATTGTAAATAGGGTAATCCCCCACTCGTTTTTACCAATTTTATCAGATTTCCTCGTTGAATATATTATGACAGCGTGAGCCTAGTGGTCATGGTCGCGGACTCAAAGCTGACGTTTTTTCGTCGAATCATGGGTTCACACACACACACACACACACACACACATATATATATATATGTGTAAAGATTTAAATTTAATTCCTATCAGTTTCTCACAATAATAATTTAATTTCCTAATTTTTCCCATTCTAACATTTAAAAGTAAAGCGCTCATTATTATATCCTGATATCAATCCTTTTTTAACTTTAATTTATGCAATTACGCGCTCTTAAAATCTGCAAAGTCAAACAGATCCTACGTTTTAGAACTATGGATGATTCCTACCAGACTTTAGATCTGCACTTAGATACCGTCAAAATCCCTCCATTCCTGTAACATATCTATGACAATTATAGCGAAATTTCCCTATTATATAATCAATTAGTGCAAAAATTAGTGCACCAAGAAGGAATCGTCAAAATGAAACGAAATTTTACATACGTAATGACTACTTTGATATAAATAAATGATTAGAAAATCAAAGAAAAAGGATCATTTATTTCAGAGAAAAAGGCAAAGGAACGAAGGATTTAATACCCTGCTGAACCTCTTGTAGCGCGAATGCACGATGCGATACAATCGGGCATTGAGGCATTCAAATTCTGTATGATGTCTTGAGACATTTCGTTCCATATTTGCTGTAACTTTGCCTCTACTTTGTTCAAACTCATTGGATGCCTAACTCGCCTTCCAAATGATCCCAGATAGGCTCGATTGGTGGCAAATCTGGGGATCGGGCAGGCCAAGGAAGGGTAGTAACAGTGCGGAGACAGTCTTGTGACACCCTTGCCGTGTGAGGTCGAGCATTGTCTTGTTGAAACTTGGCTCATGGGAGCCGTTTCATGAGGGGCAACACATGTGGTTGCAGGATGTCATGGACATAACGCTGAGCTGTCATGGTGCCACGGATCAATACTAAGGGTGACCGTGTATTGTAGGCAATGGCACCGCATACCATCACACCAGATGTGGGCGCGTTGTGTCGCTGTAAAGCAAAGGCAGAATTGAGGCGTTCACCACGGGGTCTCCACACACGAACACGATTGTCAACACTGATGAGATTGAATCTGGAATCGTCGCTAAAGACGAACTGGTTCCATTCCACTGCATTCCAGCTTCCTCGTGCGCGGTACCAATCCAAACGGAGGCGTCGATGGGTGAGCGTCAAGGGCAGCACACGTATTGGACGCCGCGATCCCAAATGTCCTTCAACCGGGAGCCTTCGTATGGTTCGAGAAGACACAGGGGCCCCTAGTGAAGGTGCTACCTGTGCCTGGATGGCGGCCGATGAAGCAGTGTCAGTGGAGGAGGAATGACGCATGCGCAGAGTGACAAAGAAACGAGAGTAAAGCGTGCCAGAGAAATGACTGACATCGTGGTCGGCGATGGAAGTGCATACTGTTATCTGGTAGGAATGGTCACGTGAGACTATTTATCCATGAACGTCTACAGATCGTGTATGTTGAACAGATCATGTCTCGTCAAAAGGTTGAACGCTGGTGTTGTATGTTCAGTGAAGGAAGGCAGAGTGTGGAGGATGGAGATCGAAGGGTGATTCCCTTCACATCCTCGAAGGAATATAAACTACTGGAATATAGAACATGGTGTTAGCCGATAGGCGCATAACGGTGTCAGACGTGGCATCAACACTGCGTATTAGTCTTGCTTAGGTCCATACATAACAATTCAGTTGGAACAGGTTGTGTGGCAATTTCTTTCATCGCAAGGCACCGAGTTTCACTAGAGTACTTTCTTGAAACTTGTGGCACGCTACGACAAATGTCTTAATGTTGATTGAGACTATGTCGAAAAATAAAGCATGTTGTTTAGTTCATTACGACTTGATTTACTTTTTTTTCCGCAATACATTTTACTTGTGAAAAAAATGACGAAACTTACTTTCGAAACATCCCTCGTAACAAATAAAATTTCATTACCTATGCTTTTCTACATATTTTTCGTGGAATTTTAAAACTATGCATATACCATATAAAGACAACATACACCATACTCTGCTATAATTTTTTCTGTACATAAATTCAAATAAAAAAACTTAAAGTTGGTTTAAAGTTATTCTTGAAAGTAATTTTTCTGTTGTAAATATAACTTTATTTGCATTCTTTCCTGTTTTCCTGATATAAGTATTTTTGAAACTTATAACATGTCACATGCTAGTAATCACACGGGAAATTATAACAGATTAATTACATATAATAAAAAATTATTTAGGAAACATTTTTTTTTGCTCTGTAAAAATTTAGATTTATATCAAATGTTTTTTGCATTTTTAATATTTGCTTAGTGGTAACTCTTTGCGTCGTGGAATTTGTGTGTGAACTTACTAAATGCTGTAATCAATGATATAAAATGATATAAAGTTAAATCTTCTTTTAAACATTATCAACTACATTTACTTAATTAGACACATTGAAGAATTCAAATGAAGTTACAGAAGATTTAACGTTTATAATCTAATACTATCAGAAGAATATATTATAAAAGTAAGAAAAAATGTATTCATCGATTCTTATTATCTATTTTTGTACATTTTTACAAATTTTTAAGTAAATCAGTCATTAATCTTAATGGGATTTAACATAGACTTTATCAGTAGGTTAAATAATATTGAGGATAAAATTATTTTCTCTTCAAATGAATTAAAACATGCATTTTAAAAACTTATGGTTTTAATTTAAATAATTTGAAAACTCTATATTTAAAACTGTATGTATTTAAAAGAAAAGCAGAATGCAAATATATTAGAAAAAAATGCAAGTATACTTTTAAAATGTGTCTGAAAACTAAAAATAAATAAATAAAAACATTTTTTAAATAATCTTTTTTTTAATCTCCGAACTATTTCTTTGCGATGTCATAGTCGTAAATATAGTTACGTGTTTATTACAGCACATGCACAGAGAATTTTCTGAACAATCCTTTGTAAGGAACATAAGCGTATTGCCAAACGACGCAAAGGAGGAACTTTATCCTTTTTTCTGAAAACAGCTAGCTACCTGTTGAGCCTGTGAATATCAAACGTTAATAGCGAAAGGGAGACACAATGTAATCAACTCAACTCGACTCAGACAGTCTCTTTCTTCTTCGTTTTGTTTCTTTTTCGGAGACAGCAAAGGAAGTATCTGAGACGCGGAATCTTTTGTAGCTGAAATTACACAAAGGGACCTTTTGATGTCTGCTTATGAATGTTGTAATTTCCTTCCCAAATTAATATTCGTAAAGTCTTAGATTCAAAATTTCAAACCACTGATTGCGATGATTTTGCAATATGCTAATTATATTAGGAAGAAAAGGTTATTCGGAAGGGAACAATGAAAAAATGGAAGTACTCTGAAATATTTTTGAAATTTTATTTTGTAATTGATTTATGTTTTTATTGAAAGGCATGTGAGAAATAAAATTAATTTTGTTAGGTATAAAATGAACTGAATCAAAAGTATTTTTAAATGTAAAATGATTTATAATGCCAGAAAATTATATTAGTAAATGAAGCAAACTTAAGTTAAGTGTAAATATAAATATAGTTTTTTTTTCCTTCCATAAAACGTATGTATAAAGAAATAGAAAATAACTTACAATTTTTCATTTTAGATTTTTGAATAATTATAATTTTGATTGTAGAGTTTGAAATTCGATTATTTTACCAAAATTACGAATTTTGAGTATTTGTTGTTTATAAGTTATTTGTTTTTTTGAATTTGAATATTGCATTCATTTTGATTCACGATAATTTTTTTTTGGATATATTGATGGATCAGTTGTGAAACTAAATAAACAGTGCCCATTTTCGAACATTTACGAATTATCATTTTTTAATCAAATAAAATATTTAACAATTAACTTTTTAATAAAGTCATTAATATTTTCTCTTAAATCTACACTTTAAAAGTTATACATTATATATATTACTGTTCCTGCATTTTATTAATCTTATCTATTTAGAAATTAAGATTTGCCTTAACAGATGATAACTTTACTTAAGCCTTTTCACTATTTTTAACAATTGCTTCCATCCTTTGTAATAAACTTTCACTTCCAATATCATAGGCCTGCTTCCAAAAAGTTGCATAGGATTTTTTTTACATTTGTTGGATTTTAACTTACTAAAACCGGAAAAAAAATTAAAAAAAAAAAAAAAATAAAAAAATCCATCACTTCAATAATAGTATCTATATCAGCCATTTTTGCCTGTGCATTGCTTATTGAATGCATAATTTTTCGTTATGTATATTGTTTTCTTTAAACAATAGTTTATCAGAACTAGTAAGTGCAACTAGTAATTGCACATTTACCGATTTTTCCATTTACCAATATTCCGCAGAAATTTTCATTCAAACCCATGTACCAGTAAATTACCAGAAATTCTTCAAACAACGAAAATAAAATAAATTTTTTAAAAATTCTAAACAAAGTTATGCAAATAATATATTTAGCCACCCGAGGTGCTCTTCTTTATTAATAATTATTTTTAAATTACTCAATTATATAAATATAAGAATTGAAATAAACGATGAAATATCGAGAAATGGGCAATAGTAAACTTTTCCGATATTAAAATTAAAGCAAACTATAAATTATTAAACTGAATACATTTATGGTCAGTGTAGTTAAAATTGAAGCAAACGATAAATTACAAAATCGAACATATTAAGCAAAGTAATTAAAAGTAAAGCAAAGGATAAATTATTAAATTGGATATTATATCAGTTACATGTAATTAAAATTAAAGGAAAAAGTAAAAAAAAATATTCAATTGGATATTTTATCAGCTACATGTAATTAAAATAAAAGGAAAAAGTAAAAAATTATTAAAATGAATATATTTAAGCCACATGTAACTAAAATTGAAGCAAAAAATTAAAATTCGATAAGTGATCTGGTACGCCAAAACTCCCTACCTAAAACTATAGCCTCTTAGGTGGCTAATAAGATACTTTGCTTAGTATTTGGTGGCCGAATTAGTCTGGTGGCCCTAGTCGCGGACTTGTGACATAGCTTCGAGTCCTGATACAATTAAAAGCCCGTGTGTAACGGGAATTAATTAATCGTTAAATCTTTCAAGGTCCCAAGTCCTCCAGTATGTACGGTATGGAAGTTTGGAGAGGGAGATGCCAGCTCAAGAGTCATCCTCGTCACTTGACCGAGGCTGAAAATTACGAGGTCCGTCGCGAATAGCCCTCGTGTTGCTTCTACTGCGACGTTAATAAACAATAACAACAATCACATCCTTGATATTTGAATATTGTAACAAATGTATATCAAACTAAATTGTATCTTAAATATAATTAAAAAAAATTAATCTTAATATAAAATATCAAAATTTAATCTTAATATATAATCAAACAGAACTGTATCTTAAATATAAAAAAATATATTAAAAATGTAACGTACATATAACTATATACGTTATCGATTTGTCAACACAAATTTAAATAAAATATGTACAAATGAAATTTATCTTCTCAACACTTGGGTCTTATAACTATGATCCAATTTTTGTACAAAATAATTCTGCCGTAGATAAAACTTTCGTATTCTATATATGTTATTTCCCCTTTGTATAATTCCATTGAAAATGCCCCAGTTCTGTTTTAAGGATTTTATAAATATTTTTATTTTTTATTTTATGTGTGTCAGAGGTAGGTTATTCTGTTGTATTTTTGTTACTGTTTTCATTAATAAATTAAGTTTTTCTTTCATATACAGCATAATTGCAGGTGCCTAAAGAAAACTGAATTATAGTTATGAACACAATGTACCGAATTACCGATAAAAGAAGGGATAATTGAAAGCAGCAATTTGAGACTAGAATTAGCAAATTACTGATATTGCGACCTCTAAGGACAACTGGGATTTCGTATATCAAGTTTAATAATGTTTTTAAACCCTTTGATAAATTTTAGTAAAGTGGCACTGCGATCGCCTTCCAAATGTCCTGTTTCTTGAGTGACTTGTTTTATCAGTGTGAGAACGTACAGTTAGGTAGAATGAATGGAACGCCAAAGTGTCGTTACTCTTAATAAAGTTAAAATATTATTAAAATTAGTTTTTAGTTAGTTATCTACAATAATATTAGCTTATAGTTTTGCTAGCAGCAAGCATTTACAAATATTATAGTAAAATATTATTACTTCAATCTCCCTGCCAGTTGTATTGTATAGCAAATTTTAGTTCCTTTCTGTAAGTACTTTTTATAAGATACTCAAATTTAAGATGTAGAGTCAAAAAGGATGGAATCTTAATCTAAAAATGTATTTTTTCTTAAAAACTGATATTCCGATATTAAAAATCTGACCCATTGAAATGAAAATTAATTTAAAACCGTCATTTACAAAATTTGATTTTGTGGCGAAAATTATTTAATACTAATCGTAATTCAGCAATAATTACTTCAAATTCTGGATTGCTGGATTTTTAGTGGATTACTTTAAATTCATAGGTATTTTTTTTTAAATTGAGAACTCTCTCCTAGTTCAAAGAGTTGTTGAAACATACAATATTTAAACGTTGAATTAAAAATATTTAATATTTCTTTTGCGAGAAAAGTATTTTCTGATTTTTTTTAAAAAATGGGTTTTTAAAAAATCAATGCCACTTTAAAAATGCATTGTTTTACCATAATGTTTTTAAAGCAAAAAATTTTTTGATTTTGTATTGTTAAAAAAAATTACAAATGTCATTTTTTTTGTAATCTTGAGCTTAATTTTTGCATCTATCGCTTAAAACAAAATCGAGAGTGAAATGGAACACAGAATGATTGATTTCTTTTTCCGCTGGAATGTATTAAACATCTTTAATGGTTAAAGAAAAAGAAATATCTTTAGAAATATATCTTTCAGCTGCCATTTTGGGAACCTGTTGATGCCACGTTCAGATGAAACATTTTCAAAGCACAGCTTTATCATCATAGGTGCAAGTGTTGAACACACTAGAAATTTTATTTTATTTCACCGAGAAACAATGACCGTGGACACGTCATAGGTTGCCATGGTGATAACCACAACTAACACAGAGCCTCACTTCAGTTCCTTTGATGTTTTCTTTCTCGTCTGCTGGAAAAATTTCCCTCAAGAGGCTTTCGATTTTTGCAAACGATAAGTAACTCCCGTGTTTAAAAAAAAGGCGGTGTAAGTTATTTTTGTTGGGTTATTTACAGTTGTTACTGGTATGTGTTGTACTTTTTTTTATTTTAGTTATTTCTATTATTTTTTTTTTCTGGAGTCCACCTTTGCAGTTTGTGGAAAAAGAACGAAATCGTTACGGGCAAATATGCGTCATCGAAACAAAAAGTAGAAAAACAATTTTACCTTTTCAAAGCCTTTTTTTTCGCGGTTGTTTCTTTTTTCTGTTGTTTTTAAATCTTCGAGTTTATTGCTGAGTATCTTTTTTTATAGGAAATGGAGGAAAATAGTTGTTACAAAAACTATTTTGCCACAGAATCTTGTTTCAACAAAATGAAGTGAGAAAATATTGCCAACGAGAAGTTACGACGATCGAATTTCTGTTACTATTTTAGTGGGATACTCAAACCATAAGCTAAATATATAAAAAAAGAGATTATTGTTCAATTGGAATTTTTCGAAAGAGTTGCCAAATAAAGTATGTCACAGCAAAAATTTATTCGTTCATAATAAAACAAAAAGACATTGCTTTTGTGCAGTTATGATGACTAGATCATAGTAGCTATTTTAAGGGATGTAGCCCTACCAACATAAATATACATTTAAATGTAGCATTGCTTTTTTTTTTATTTAAAGAATAAGAATCTTTTGGTGCGCCGTGAACTACAACAAGAGGCATCCACAAGGAAGTTGTAATGGTTATTTATCAGAAAATTTCTGTAAAACACAGAATGATAAGAATAATAGTGTACACAAAAGTCAAAATTAAAAAAAAAAAAATGAAACTAAAATAAAAATATTTAGGTACACAATTAAAAGAAAATTCAAAACATCTAAAAATTAAAGTAAAAATAAAGCAAGTAAAAAAAACATAAATTTTTTAATTCAATAGTGAAAGAAGTAAAAGACAAAATAAATTCTTAAAAAATATATTTCACGAGACAAAAGTTTTAAAACATTTAAATTGGCTTTGCTAATTTTCTCTTAACATATACTTAACGTTTATTTCTTCTTTTTTATAAATTTATTCGGGTTAGGAAAGACATTCACCTGTAGTAGCGCGCGCATTCGACGATGAAAGTTTCGAGTCTTTACATTTGGTAGCCATCATCTATCCAATCTATATCACCGCATCATCAAAATGAATATTAATTAGCATAACGTAAGCGTAAGCAGATTTAGCCAACAAAGGTCTTTTTTATAATTATTATTAAATTACTCAATTAAATATAAAAATCAAAGTAAACGATGAAATATATAGAAATGGTCAATAGTAAACTTTTCCTATATTACAATCAAAGGAAACGATAAATTATAAAATTGTATACATTTGAGCTAAACGTAATTAAAACTGAAGCAAACGATAAAAAATTGATATGTGATCCATTACGCAGAAAATGATCCATCTCAAGCAATAGCCCCTTAGGTAGCTAAAAAAGAAGCATTTTTTATGTTATTGATTGGTTAGTTTTTTTGGATACAGAGCAAAAAGTTACGAAAAACAAGATAAGAGGCCAAGAAATTACATAAGATCCGCTTTATATATAGTTTCATGTAGTTCGTTTTCAAAATAACAAAGTAAATCAAATGAGTTGATTGGTTAGCTTTTTTGATCTATTGACATACGAGGACAAATGGCTTTGGTCTTCTTCTTTTGAAAATTCTAGCCCCATAAGATGGTCCTCATTTTCTTGATGACATACATTCTACTTGAAGACTTTGAATCCCATTTCGATTAATCGTGCAGAAATCTTCAACGTTCATGCAACGATATTTAATGGAGTTGGAACTCGAACCCTCAACACGATTTGGGCAGTGTCGACCGTGACTACTTAATTATTGGGACTAGACCTTAATTAATCAATGGTGGTTCAAACTAAATAAAGATTTCATGGAATCTAGCACTAAACAGCTGGCTCATGCACGTTAAATCTGTAGAGGCTATAAGTCCTCCCTTTAGTATGATAAGTAGATTTGGAGATGGAGTTACCTCGTCACCTGACCGAGGCTCATAATTACGAGGTCTATCACCTATATCAATCCTAACTAAGTACGACATTAACTCTTTGCGGTAAGAGGACGAAGCTAGCTCAATGAGATTTCATGTCGTATGGTAGAACGAAGAGCTGCATTCATCAAGTGACTAAAGTTATTGTTGAATGTGATAAATATAATTAGGTTTAAAGTTTCTATTTATCGAATCTGGCAATATTGTATTCCTTTCTTGCGTAAATGTCACTGATCATCATCACAAGCTGTTTACCGTTAGAAATACTTGATATCTCAGCCATATACAGTCTGTAGGATTCCATTCTTGCAAACATTAGTTCTAACATTTGTCAATATATATTTTAGTAAAGCAAAAGAAACATGTAAAATAATCACCATAATCGATAAGAGTAATGCAGACTTTGAAGACAAAATTTATTGGCGAGATAATGAAAATATTTCGTCTTCTTAAATTCTTACTATTAGTTCACACTCTCCCTATGTATAGCTTGTTCAAATTTTCAATCGTTAATAAAATACTTTTTTTATTCATCCACTCAAGTTCACATACGTTCTTTTAAAGTGCATGACAGTGGATGACACTTGATGTTAATACAGTTTTTCGAATATTAATGCATTTAATTAAATTTAATTGATGAAAATACAGTTTTGCCTAACCACTTGGCGCAATTTCAAAAATTGCCAAACTTGGCGATTTTGTTTTTTGGCTGAACGTTAAGTCCGTGAAGCGGACCAGGGTAGCTCCATTAGTCAAAATACCGCCAAGTAGTTCCTGTCGCCAAGAGTGGTTGGGCTAAGCTGCATTCCAACATTTAATTTACCGGATGAATTAAGAAACAAGCCACTGCTTCTACTGTGTCATTTGTGTTGCAGTGGCAAAGTTGGTAGAGCGTCGGCGTAGAATTTTCATGAATCTTGTCGAAGCATAAATTTTTTTAGTTGATTTTCAAATAATTAATTTTAGTTTTATATGGGAGAAAAAATTTCTCTTATATAAGATATTTAGCAGGATGTAAATTTAGGAATAAATGCCGTCAGTGACAAAGCGTGTAGATCGGTGGAAAAAAAAATTTCTTTTGCCACTTAATATAGTGATTCTGTCATATGTATATACATATTTATATTAATTGTAATTATTTAATAAAAAGTAACTAAATAAAAAATTTTCTTTGTTGACCTAAGTAGGAATGGACTTATTTTTTTTTATATTACTTGTTTGATATTCCACAAGGTATTACAAGTCTATTCATAACAGTGACATAATTTTAATTAATAATTGCGTACGAATTATGAAATAAAACTTTTTTTTAATAAAAAAATTAATGGTTATTTCAGACAAAGCTTTTCAATATTAAATAGCACTGAAAGGGGTTAATATAAGCAATCAATTCTTCATGGAATCCAATCTTCCAAAAATCACTTTAAAATCACTGTCTAAAAGGTACTTAACTCTATAGCCATCTTAAAGTCTAATTAATAGTCATAAATACTTCTAATTGAAGATACGTAAGAGAAGGAGAACACACTTTATTTTCCGTCAAAGAATGTGCAATCTCTCTCTCTCTCTTGAATCCCTCTTATCTCAGTTACTCTTAGTTTATGTTCAAATAATATCTTTGCCTAATCACTCATTCCAGTTCAAACACTTCACATACGACATTCAATTCCCATTTTTCTGACAAGGAGTCACTACTTTCAATTTAAGTGATTAATTTTGATTCCCTCCAATCCACAACATCTATCAGCTTGTCATTATCTTCTATCTCCCTTCCCTTTTCTTCCAATTCTATTACGCTTATATATCACTATCTCCTTCAATTCACTGGACTTATTATTAGCATGTAATTTAACTAATCCCATTCATTTTGTTTGGGAAGAAATGGTAATTTTATGCGATTCAAATTACTAAAAGTTCCAGACGATTGTGAAGAGAAACCCCTGAATACCCCAACGTCATAAAGCGAATATATAAGAATATTCAACGAATATAAATCAGAATTTTATCCTGAAAGGAAAATTCTACATAAGTCGCTGCCAATCAGTATATTTCTACATTCTTTCATCTTCCTTCCGTAGGAAGCGTATAATTAGTACATAGAGAGATCAGGAGCACAAGACTTCTTACCAATGCAGATTGTTCGTTTGAATTTATTCTATTCGATACTTAATGTTGTTTGTATTGATTTGAATAAGAATTGAGTAAGAAACTGTTTGTGTGTGATGATCTGTTGGTTGTTAAGTGAAACTACTTTTCACTGATATTTCTGTCAGAATACTACTCGTGCAATGTAATACATTCTTCGCGTAGATATCCACGTATCCCAGCAAAAAGAGAATTGAAATCCATGTTTTTGTATGAAATCCATGGTCTATAGAGAAGTAATGAATGAGTATCGAAATCCATGTTTTTGTCTGAAATCTGTGGTCTATAGAGAAGTAATGAATGAGTATTAAAATCCATGTTTTTGTTTGAAAACCATGGTCTATAAAGAAGTAATGAACGAGTATTAAATTCATGATCTATAAAGATGGATTGATTTGAATTTGAAGAACTTGAAATTGTTTGGGATGTGTGGTGATTGATTGATTTATTAACGTAGCATTTCGAAACATGAATTATTGATTGCTTATTGATGCTACAATTAGAAACAACACGAGGCTTTTAATGACGAGATCTAATAATTGTGTAACTACTTCCATCATATGGTGAGGACGACACCTGAAGTGGAAACCAATTCTTCAAACTTCCTTTCTTCATATTGATCATAATCTTATATTTACTCAATATTTTAACTCATTATTAACTCATTTTATTAACTATTAAATTATGACATATTCAAATTTTTTACTTTTAGTAAGTTTCAAAATCTTTTTGTTCACGTTCACACAGCCACCGGATCACAGAAAACAACACGATAACGTTGCATATCTAAAGAAGTCTCGAGCAAGAAGAGAATCTTGGAACACTGTGATGGTACATGCAAGAAATAGGCTTAAAAACATGCTGTAATAAATGTTCTGAGAGGGTGCTGTTCTATTGGTCACTGGAGAAGTAGGTGAAAGTAGGTACTGCAGAAAGCTGACTTAGAAAATTTCGAGTGGATACTGAATGATGAGTAGGTAAATTTTACGGATTGCTTTGAACTGCCTGCCCACGCGAAAGTTCCTACACATATGGAAATAAACCACTTGCTGTACTATTTATTTTTGTTAACCACAACAGATTTGCATCATACTCCTTTTACTCACAAGCATCTAGTTTTCGACTCGAAAGCTCCTTTTTGCTGTATCCCAAACACTGTACATCATTATACAAGGGGTGTTCAAATGAAAAGATACGAAATGACACTGTGGGAATAAATGAAGACTTTATTCAAAGTATACGCCATAGGCTTGAGCACAACGATCCCATTGGTTAACGCGCCGAAGGATTTCTTCTTCCCAGAATTTCTGTGGCCGTGATAAGACCCAATAATTCACAGCGTCCTTGAGTTCGTAGTCCGAGTTGAAGCACTTCTCATTCAGATGTTTTTTCAGGGGAACAAACACATGGAAATCGCAGGGCGACATATCCGGGCTGTAGGGCGGATGGTGAAGCTGCTCCCACTTGAACTTGACCTGTGCCGCTTGTGAACCGGGAGAGGTGCAGAATTGGACCTGCGTAGACTCAGGAATGTCTCACAGTACACACCAGAGTTAATGGTTCTTCTGTGCTCAAGGAATTCAACAAGTAGTGGACCTTGGACAAAGAAAAAGAAGGTGAGCAACATCTTGCCTGCTGACGCCACGGTGACTTTGAACTTTTTAGGGGAAGGTGACGAGGCATCCTTCCACTGCATGCTGTCCCGCTTTGTCTCTGGCTCGTAGTGATGACACCAGCTCTCATCACCTGTGACGATTCGCTCCAGGAAAGCGGGTCTTCATGATACCGAAACAGATGTTGAAGTGCTAGCCGCATTCGTAGTTCTTTTTGCTGGTCGGTGAGCTGTTTCGGAACCAATAGTTAAATTTATTTTATAGGATATATATTGAGTTTGTACGCTATCCCTTTGAAGATAATAAATGTTTTCCAGATGCTGATGTTAGAGATCCTTTATATGAACTAAGAAATTTACATAGAACAGATGATAGGCAAGTTCGACCAAATTAATTGTCATTGCCATTGTTTATTAACGTCGCATTGAGAAGCAACACGATGGTTGTGAGGCATTGGTGCCCTCTAGTTATGTAGTGTTTGTCAGCGCCTGCTGCAGAAAAAATTAAGCTCCCGAAGCCGTAAGACTCCCTAATGAGCGAACAAAGGTCAATCGTTCCTTCATCATCTGCAGTTGCTTATTTTGCAATTAGAGAAAGCATGAATTACCAGAGTGTTTCGATACGGAAATTTCTGCGAAAAAAAAAATTAAAAAGTCTGAGTAAATACTTTATTTCTTTTGGCAGTAAGCACTTAGCTAAGGATTGTAAAAATAAACTGAAATGCGAAATATGCCATAGTATGCATGCATCATAATACGTTATTATGAGCTTTTCGAAAAAAAAAAAGAATTCGGAAATAAATATACGGAATATTAAAAACGAGAATCATTCGCTGACAGCTAACATATCCACAGATGCTTTATGCAGTTTTCAGAAAATGCCGGAAAAAATAAAACTTGTTTTGATTCTTTAATCACTATTCAAGTAGAATGCGATAACAATAATAATAACTGCTGTTATGGATACTGCAACCCAATTATTTATAATTAAAACCAGTATGGTACCTGAACACTCTCAGAATCCGTGCGGAAAGGTTATTTTAAAATCTGCTTTTCGGCATAAGGTCATTGCACCATTAATAAATGTGAATTTAGTTATTACAAATTCTAAGTCTAATGTTGTATATATACCTCCTACAATCATGTATGCTGTGGTAGGTAGCTTAGTGCATGATATTTTATTAAATTTGAGTGCTCATAATGGTTTGATTGCAACTAAAAATAATTTTGAAAGTTATGTAAATAATCTTAGCATTGATTAAACCCAGTTATCTCATAAGTATATTTCTGTTAATCCTGTTGAGAAGACAATAGTTAATATGAGTCCTAATTCCATTCAAGATAGTAGGATACCTTTGCCCAGTGCCATTGATTCTGTAAATAATTTAACTAGTGCTGATATGGACAGTGGTAGTGTCAATAATGATTTAGTTTCGGATTCAAATAAATTTCAATTTGAACAAGAAAATGACGAAAGACTATCCAAATGTTGGCAAGATGTCAAACATTGTTCAAATGGTTTCATGATTCAGAATAAGTTTCTGTATCATAAGTATTCACAAAATAAGTTTCTATATCATAAAGGTAAATTTTTTTTCTAGATGCAGTTTTTGTAAATTCCTTAGAACATGATTTTTTTTTCTTTGGAATACCCTCTAGAAAAGGGAGGTGTGAGGCACTGGAGCCTTCTAGTTATGTATTCGTCAACGCCTGTGGCAGAAAAGACGAAACTCCCGAGGGCGTAAAAAGCCTTGATGAGCGTTAAGCTCACCGAAAGGCTATGCGTAATTTCTGAGTTTTGTGCATGTTTCATATTTATAAAGTGTCGTCCTGTAATAAAAATGATTAAGAAATAAATGCTCATAATTCAATGACGCCATAAAAGAACCCGCTATCATAATGGTTATTGAAGATGGTCCTCGTAATTTTAAGCTATGACCAAGAGACGGGAGACGACCTCTGAGCTAGCACCTAATTCTCCAAACTTCCACATTACACCAGAAGGAGGACTTGGGACCTCAGCCAGATTTAACGTACATCACCCCTCTATAAAGCGGGTCTTTAGTGTCATTAGAGTGGCTCCAACCCATGATTCGATGGAAACATCGCCGGCCACGAATCCGAGACCATGATAGTTCTGAGCGAAGGAGACATTGTTATTAAAGTAACAATTATCAAAGTACACGCGACTAAAAAACGATCGGACCCTTCAGCTCCGCCTTGACCGAAAAAGGCAGCCTCTGCAAGATATGCAATTACAGAAAGTCGAAAGTATTATTAAAAGAAATTATTCCGCTATATTGTTTAAACCGCACAGAACTACTTTGTCAAAATTTAAGCGTTTAAAATAATATTATTAAGTTTTCACATTTTTTGTTACATCTATTCTTAGATAACTTCCGTTAAAATATAATCACTCGGATGTATTATGTACTTTATACAAAATTAAGGTTTTTGATTAGATTGGTTATTTATTAACGTTGAATTTAGAAGCAACACAAGGGATATAGGTAGCAGACGATATAATTTTGATTCTCGGTCAAGTGGTGAAGACGACACTTGAGCTGGCACCCTACTTTCTAAACTCTGATATCATTGAAATGGAAGGACTTGGGAACTTCGACGGCTTCAATGTGTGTACATCAATCCTGATACATGATAAGTCTTTAATGGCATCCGGATTATAACACCCATTACTCGTTGGAAACAATGTCAGCTTTAAGATTACAACCATAATCCTCGGTTACTACGACAGAATATTAAATGAAAGAGTTAAAGAAATATTTTATTTAATTATAGAATATTTTTGCAATTACAGAGTCTTCTAAATTGTCCTGAATAACTTATTTTCTGTTTCATTTGATACATAAAACTTTCTTGAATTTTTTTATATCTTAATTTCACTAAACTAAGAAGTTAATTATACCTGGACTTCTCTAAATCCAATATTTTGTCATTTGAAGGACCTAGTTGCTTCAATGATCTAACGATGACTTTAAAGATTTTCATTTGTCGTTTTTACCCCAAAGAAACTGAATTTGTTTAAAAAAAATATGTGTATTTATTTTACTTATCTTCTCAGTCCATTTTATTAGAGTAAGCTACCTCCCCCTCACACCATCTGTGGTAATCTTTAAAATTTCAAAGTTTTAATAAATTTCTACCTTTATTATTTTTCATTGAGATAGAATTCTATCAGTTTTAGCAAGGAACGTTACTTTCAGATAATAGTTATGTGAAATGTATATTGATTATCCACTACATTTTGCTTAAATATTAGTACACTAAGTGGGGCTATTAAATAACGAGGCTGACGCAGTAAAACAATTTATCTTGATGTCATATATATTTACTTATTATCACTTTCCATATACACCCCTTTTTTATCCTTACAACGCTCCATGGGAAACTACCATTGTTCGAAACAGGGCTGGAAGTCTTCTTTTGTCAGCTCCTTCAAGACGCTTTCCCTTTCACATCTTCAACGACTCAAATTTTCCTTTTAATGCAGATTTCACTTTAGGAAACAGAAGTCACATAGCCCAAGATCCGGCGAATAAGGTGGGTGATCTAACATTGGGATGCTGTAACTGGCCAAAATCCTCTTGACAGACAATAGGAAATGAGCCGACGCATAGTCTTGGTGGACAAATTTGCCGTTCGGAATTTTTGTCAATTCCTATAGTCTTATCAATCGCGCGAATTCTTAACTGACGGTCAGATTGAAACAGATTACCGATTTTTTCGATATTGTCATCCATGTTTGACGTGGAAGGTCGACCCAGACATGACTCATCTCTAACGTCATCTCGACCATCTTGAAACCGCTCAAACCGCTCAAAAACACATACATACGAAAGCATTCGTTGCCATATACTTCTATGAATTAATTATAAGTTTCAGTAGCGGTGTTCTCAAGTTTCATGTGAAATTTCCCAACAATTAGTTACTTATCATTTTTGAAAACTAACTTTTTGGCGACTGAAGACTCTGGGCGTACGGATTTTTTTACTGATGCGATAGACGCTGTGTTCGAAAGATAAAGCTTCACACTAAGTAAATATCAGTATTCTGGACTTTGGCATATGAGTACTTCTGTTGAAGTGTCAGTCTCGTTATTTAATAACCAAAAAATGTACTTATTAAAGACAGAATATCAATAAGTAATGCACATGTAATTTTTTTTTGCAGAACGAATTTACTTGGTAAAACATTTAATGATTACAATTACATAACTACCTACAACTACACGTTATTCAAACGGAATCATCCAGAATAATACGTGTAATATGGAGGTCTCAGAGATTACATTCGGATAGCGTGTGATACTATACGTATTCTTCGTTCATATGACGTTTACGACAATTTTGGAGGAGCAACATACAATGATAAGATTTCTGTTAGCAATAAAATAAAAGAAAGTTGTAGAAATCCATTCGGAAATGATGGTGCTTAAGGATCGTTCTCTATTAGCCGTACTAATGTGGGAAGATGATATAAAATGATTAAAGGCACAGGAATGATCGATTATTATTCTGATTACATAGACATTTATTTTATATTGGGAAGACCCCTATTACGTATTTTAGTTCCGATATAGAATGACCCTATAAAATATATGCCAACAGAGTTGAATACCGAGATTTGTTCTGCCCTCAGGAAAGTCCCCTTTTTTGGTTGCATATCTTAAGAATTGTTTTAAAGCAATTTACACAATCACGCACAATCTTTCTGCACAAATTTCTTCCATTTATTGGCCAATACGTTTACCTAATGCACGGGTATCCAAACCGTGGCGCATTGGATGATTGCATGTGGCGCTTTAGTTAGACTTGATAAAGAGAAGAAATGTTAAATAGAACTTAAAACAATTTTGAAAATGGAATATACTTCAACTTTCACAAAGTAAGTACCACGTGATATTTTTGTGAAACAATTATATGAATTTGATTGATTGTATATTTAAATCACACTAAGAATAACACGAAGGCTTTTGGCGTCAGACCACAAATTTTGAACCTCGGCCAAGTAACAATGAAGACACTTGAATTGGCACCTCGCTCTTCAAATCTCCACGCCTCGCCAAGGGAAGGCTTTTGACCTGGACGAAATTTAACGTGCATCAGCGCCGCTACACGGTGGGACTTTGATGGAAGGCGTCAGAGATCGAAACCACGACTCGATGAAAACCGTGCCGTCCGCGATACGATCTCTTGGCTACCGTGGTCATTTCATTATTAAACTGGCGAATATTAATGAATTTAATTTTCAGATTAAGTAATTCCTTTCCTTCTCCTAAGCTGTTCCATTCATTCTAGGAGTTTTCACTGTTGATTGTTTCTCTCATTGTTTGAAGGAGTAAAGACCAGTCGTTCCACTCGCACTTGAATCCATTTGTGAAAAGTTCTGCCACCTCGCATGAGTAATTTTCAAAGTTCCTTTTCAAACGCCGTTTATTAATTTATGTCAGATGCACCGGATAGTCAGTTATCCATAAGAAATTCTTCTTAGGATACTTCGGATGCTAAGTGAAAGGTTTTCACTCATCATTAGCAAGTTATAGGAGAGTCCTTGTAGCTAAAAAGGAAGAATTCGGTGTTCCATATGTAACAGACTTTAACGCAAACACTTAGACGTTATCTAGGAGTCTTTCTTTCCACAGTACTTTTAAATATTTTCTTTGATAAGAATCTATCTCAAATTGTCTGAACATCTTATTGATGTCTGTAATAAATGCATACAAATGTTTCTTAAGCCTTACTAAAATGAAAAATAGGTCTTTTCTACAGGATGCCCCTTACTCACGCACATAATAATTCATTTAATGCATAGCCAAATGAGACCTTTGAACTTACATAAAAAACTACTCTAAGTTCAATAGTGGTCCTGGAAGGGAAAAAAAAATGGTGAGACAAACATTAATCGTCAAAACTATTATTACGGCTCGTTATTTCTTCCATGTAGTTATAGAGCCCTATATTCTTGTAAGATCTTCATGTATAGCAATTTCATTGTCGGAATACGATTTAAACGTTTGCATAAATTATTAAGTCTCTTAGAGGCCATTTCATATAATTCTCATCACTCAAAACTAATTTCTTCTCTCTCTCTTCATATGAAATGATCATTACTCTCTCATTATAGACATTTCATATTGAAGCTCTCTCTTAAAAAGGCATTTGACTAATCTATCTACCCCGAAATTTCTGTTGTGGAGTTCTTCGTAGCCCTGATTGTAATATTTTAATTCCCCACAAATTATGCTAATCACACTCTACATTTTTTTATTCCCCAAAATGACCTTAATCTTATTTATCCTTACGAGCTAAATCTCTCATTTATGTAAGTTATTCGTACCTCTGGTCAAAAGACAATAAATAGATGTTTTAACGATTTCGGGATTTGATTGTGTACTATTGACAACTATGTATCCGAAACATATTTTTAGTGAAGAATTAAGCTACTGTCATTTAAGCGGATTTCATCAACCTTCATGAATTTAAAAAGCAATTCACAGCCCAACAAATGATCGGTTTTCTGAGGAATATTAAATACTATATCGGCAAGTTGAATATTAATCAATATCTGCAAGTTCAAGTCATTAAATCTAGTTGCCGGTGTAAATTAGGTAATTTTTGTCAAAAACTTCAAATCCATATGCCACTGAGATTCCATAAGGATATGATAAATAAGCTCTGACTTTAGTTCTCTCGCAGTTTTGAGTAGAACCAAAATTTCCACTTATGGACAAGAACAATTTTTCCCTTTCTTGTTTCAAAGAATTCGAACAGTACAAGGTGTGACTAATAAATAACGGGATTGACGATGTAAAACATTTTATTTTGATTTCATACATATTTACTAATTCTCACCTTCAATGTACACCCCTCCTCTTTTCCTACAACGCTTCATTTGAATCTTCCATTGTTCGAAACAGTTCTATCAGCTGCGTGTCGCTTTCTCTTTCACAACTTCAATAGACTCAAATCTCGTTACTTTTATTACAGATTTTAACTTAGGAAGCAAATAGAAGTCGGATCCGGCGAATAAAGCAGATGGTCTGATATTGATATTGGGATTCTGTACTTGGAGGGAAACCTCTTCATAGACGATGTGGAATGAGCCATATATATTATTTAGTTCGAAAAATTTGCCGTGTGTACTTTTCGTCGATTCTGATAGTCTCAGCAATCGCACGAATATGTAACCGATGGTCTTATCGAACCGTATTACCAATTTTTTCGATATTGTCATTCATTTTTGACGTGGAAGGGCGATTCGGGTGTGAATCATCTTCAACGTCTACTCGGCCATCTTGAAAACATGTAAACCACTAAAGAACACGTGAACATGATAAACATTTATCTCCATTCACTTCTTTCAATAAATTATAAGCTTCATTAGTGTATTTTCTACGTTTCATGTAAAATTTTATAATAATTCGTTGCTCTACTGTTATCGTTGTTCCTGTCGAAATAAAAAAAAGTAGCTCTAATGCGAACGAAGGCTACAGGTATACGGATTTACTTACAGAAACGAGAGGCACTGCATTCGAAAGGGGAGGTTTTACGCTAAACAGCGGTCGGTCGCTGGCATTTTGCGCATGTGTACATCTTCTGTAGAAGCGTCAGTCTCGTTATTTAATGGCCGCACCTCGTTAGAAGTTACAATATTATTTCCCCTGGCAGAGCCTTGAATAACCTCTAATATAAACACAAATTTGTTTACTTTACTCCAAATTAATATTTTTGCAATGTCCATTAGTACAGATTTACGATTTATAAATGTTATACAGCAAAATCTAGACACTACCTGATCCAATGGTATACTAGACAAAAGAGGGAAAGATGTATAAGAGGATTTAATTTTCTTCTTGATTAATGAGACATTTTTACTTTTGTTTGTGACGTATCACGGAGTAATGAGTTATGGCTACCGTTACAAAAGAAATAACTATATTTGAATTTGCAGTTCGTGTTCGAGCGGAAAGATAATCATTTTTTTACACACTTCATTTCTTCTAACATCACAAACGATTAGAAGTTTCCAGGGATTTGAATTTCGGGCAACGATAAAAGAGATGCATTTCTCTACAGCTTTCCTTACGGCATTTTTTGTTTTTGTTAAAGTTCACCACGAGTGTACTTGGGTGAGCATAATTTCATTTTGGTTTGAAGAATTATTTATTTAAATTATAAAATTTTGGCTCTGAAGGAGAAATTTTATTAATACTCTCTAAAACAAGCGTTCTTCCTTCTACAAATTTAAAAATCAATCTAGTAATATCTGTTCTCTCATTTGTTTTCCGTATGGAATATATTTTTCGAATTCAAAACAATTTTTCTTTCTGAAATATTCACTAATAATATATCAAATATAAACGAAAGATTAATAAATTCAAGTTTTCTAACGCTCTTAAATTCTCCTTATACCATCAACACGATTTTTAATTACTACGGGGGAATAATTTATTTTGGGAATTGGCAATAACATTGTTATAAGAGAGTCTATTAAAGCACGTTCATTTTCATACCTTGTATCTAATATCGAAAATAAGGATTTAGAAGTACCTTGAGAGTATTCAATTAGTTTTACTATATCTTTTGAAAACGATTTTAAGTTGCAAAGTCTTTGTGTGTTGCTTAAGCTTTCATTTTCTCCTAAGATTGACATGAATTGTGTTTTAAAATGTTGATATTGTTCATATTTAATCAAAATTTGTGGTAAGGTTTAATCGCAAATTTTTATTTTGGTTTTTAATAATTTCTGGTACACTTCTAACATTATTTACTATTTTACAATGCCTTGATAAAATAGTCTTCACTTTTATCTCCAAATCTCGGATATCTGCCTCAATGACGAAATTCACATCAAGGGGTTCTGTCAAATCAAATTATTTCGGGGGAATCCATGAGTATATTCCATATTTATGGTTTACTTTTTTACTTCGGCTACTACTCGTATACCAAGCTTTTTGCTTGAGAATTATGGAGTCCTCCTCGGGTGTGGCTTTTGGTTCACAGGAATAAATAGCTTTCGTAAGTCTGGTAATTTTTGCCTCAATCGGTTTATTTTAAAACGTTTTTCTGAATTTCACTTGGTGTGTGTGAGAGAGAGTGTATGTGTCATCAAATTTTCGATCGTTAATTTAACCAACTTCCCATTAAGCTAGGGCTCTGGAACTTTGGGAATAGTTCTTAATCGCCTAACAATGCAATATTCAGACATTTGCGTCAAGTTACTAATATTTCAATAGTTAATAGTTAACTAATTAGTCAAGTTAACTAATATTTTAATACATTTTTTTAGTAGCGTAATTTGTGTAGTAACCTGGCGCCATCTATGGGAGATATATTGAATTTCGCAGAGAGAGTGATCTTAAAGACGAGAAAGATATGAGGTTTTTTACAAAGTTTTAACTAATATTTAAATAATTTTTTTTAATAAACTTTGCCACCATATAAAAACTTTGTATTTAAAAACGTTGGTTTTTATCTTGAATTTTTTTGAATGTAGGATTATCCATGGTATCTCCGGGTTTCTGGAAACAAGATATTATAGAGTTCAGAATGGATAATAAAGATGTTGTTTGTATTGCTATAAAATAGTTTTTTTTTACAACAAAAACTTACGAATAAGGAAGTATGTAACTAACATTTGTAGTAGTAACATTTGTTGATTATATAGTTATAAGCATATTCGTAATAAAAGGAAAATTCTCCCTAACATGTAAAATGTCTGATCACAAAGGGGTCACTCGAACGAGAATTAATTTTAAAAAAAAGTTCGCCCTGCTTCAATCAAGACCTTAACATCCAGAAATAAAGTTCACGCTGCTGTTAAAGGGCCCGAAGCCGCTAAGGCAGCAGAGGAACACTTAAGAGAGAACAGCGTCTGTGCACATTAGATTATCCGCTTGTTTCAAGAGTAGTTTATTATTATATAACAGTTTAAAATGAAAAAGAAATTTCATAAAATTAATACGTGTCCCATACTTCACAATTATATATGTTTTATTATAGATATTCCTGATTCTATGCATGAAAAAGTTAGAATTTCTGCACGTAATTCCTGAAGAATTTAATGTTGTGAAGATAAACATTAAGTATTAAAGCATTTTTTCCCTACATAAATCCCAATAAACAGTACTAAAAATTTGTACGAAAGAATTTAATAATTTTGAAAGAAACTCAAAGACTATAAAAATTAATACATTCTCAGTAAACAAAATCGTGAATAGTTTGCAGACAGAGTGTCTGAGTACTTTGGTTGGAGCCGCTACTTATTGTTATACAATTTTTTAAACTGAAAGAGAAATACTTAAAAAATTAGTTCTTTTTTTTACAATGAAATGTTTGTAGAACTACTTTATAAGCTTTTGAATCAGCAAATGCAGATGAAGTAGTTCATAGAAAGTTATTAAAGTATGTTAGGAAAATGTAGCAGCTGCGAGACAATGTAAAGTGAAGTGATCGTTAGAAATAAGGAGATAAAACGTATACACTTCCATCTCGAGACTTGAGATAAGCAGATTTAAAGAAAACAAACACCATTTTCCCTCTCCGGTCAAATACTTACAATTCATTCCTAAATGTCACCCTAGTAGAAATAATAGGAAGAGAAATAGGAACAGAGAACTTAAATTTTATTTCGCGTAGACAGAACCCATTACTATAATGATCTCAAATCTCCCAAAAGGTTTTAAACAATGTAAAGTTTAAAATACGTGCATACCTTATCAAGAGCTCTCTCGGCAAGTCTCCAAAGTTTTGAATTCCATTCGCTGGAAGATTAGTCAGTTGTGATTTTCTAGAACATTCAGTGTTTCGGGCTGTAAATTAGTCGGTATATGCGTATGCAGTGAGACCTCATTTAGCATTTAGCTGACAGAGCGATAAATGAAACAACGGTAAATGAGAGGAAAAGCAACCCAAAGTAATTTTTTTTTGCCTTCATTTTTTATTAATTTGCATCAGATAAAATTTATTACGTATATCTTATAAATAAAAGCGCAGAAATGTAAAGTTTATTTTCGTAAAGTAGGTTTTGGCTTTTCTTATCTGAATGGAAGAATGGGCAAAGTTGTTTGATAAACAAAACATTTTGATTTCTTAGTTTAATTTTTGCAACTGAGCAAAACAAATAAGGTTATCAGACATCCCACCTAATCTAATTTACAAAATAAACACATGCAAATTCGTATATAAGGCATATTACACACGCACGCGACACACTAAAATGAAATGTGTATCATACATACAATTATATGTGCTCTCAATTTATTACCAAATTACGAGATATGTATATTCATCCTTTTTCTTCTCTGTTTATTATTTTTATATGGAGTCACATACTAAAGCTTTTTATTATAAAACTAATAAGAAATAATATGAAAAATTGCAATTGGCTATTCTAATTTTATTTTAATATGTTCTAATGATTTTATAAAGATGTATTCATTTATAAAAGAACTTCAACTTTGTTAGAGAGCTCATTCGTCGATGTAAGTCTTGATTTTTTAATATTAGGTTGCCATCATCTTGACATTCTGTATTATCGTGTGGCTTAAATGAATACTAATTAGCGTAAAGTAAGTGTACTTCTAAGCCCCAGGCCCCATCGATACAATTACTACCAAGAGGAAAAAAAGAATAACTTCTTTAAATTCCTAATGGATTTTTATTTGCAGAAGCAAAATATTCTTAAGTACGAAAACGTCGTCAATGTTAACAGCGAAAGGAATAAAAGGCAAACAATTTTGCCATAAAAAAACACAGGATTAAATGAGAAATTAAATATACCATAGCAATATAAGAATCAATTAATGAAACCAAATATAGTAATTAAAATCATAATACATTATAATGTCCATCTTTTAAACCTAACACCAAGATCCTTTATTTTATGCCCACTCATTTTTGTTGACTCTATTTTCTCAAAACAACATGTTAGCACATATTTATTAGGCGAATCAAGTATATTGGTTCAATAGACTCTAATCCAAAAAGTTCTAAACAAAGTATTTTTATTTTAATATTTTCAACCGAGAGAAAATACCTCTTCAATCGTAACTACAGTGATGTTTCAATACAAAATAAATGATTTTTCTGTATAGTCTAATCTGGGAATCACTAAGTGAGATCTTATTGTATCAGTATTATACCTGTATGATTTTTAAAGAAATAAAATAACGCCAAGTCTTGGCTTGCAGTAAAAAGAATGACTTAAGTACTTACTTACAGTCAAACATAAAATATTTGGACTGGACAAGTTGAAACTAAGTAGTTCACGAAACTAAATATTGTTCTATCTAATGCCATCGTGTTCAGAATTAAATTATCTAAACAGCTACAGTTACCATTACTAATAATAATCTTTATAAATTTGTGCAATTATAAACATCAATTTCCTCAAGACTTGCAGCAGCTCTCTTCAACATCAACGCTAGAAGTCAAAAGGCCTCAATAACTAACACTAGAGAAACGTCTCTTTTCGCCTAGTTTGTAAGAATGCAAATAAAAGCGACTCGTTAACTTCCTTCGGACCCACTGGTATATGGTTGGATACGCCACTGGCACTTCAAAGTCAAATGACCGCTCCCTCCAGGAAGCCGAAAAGCATCTGAAGCTGGTGATCAACACTAGATAGTAGCATAGATTAAAACTACTGGATGGATATACCCCCGACACAAAATATTTGCATCTGTGTGTCTAAGACAAGGGAACATAGATCGCAACTCGTGATAATTGGCTACTGCGCACGTGTCAACCAGACTCACCTCTCAATTGGAGAGAGCCGATTACGTACAACAGAAACTGTTCCACGCAAAACTCAACAGGGAGGTGATGAATATCAATTTCATTAATGGCTGGAAAAGTTATCTTCTCTTCAAATATCAGTTAGAATGCTTCTCTTCATATCACCACAATGATACTGGAGGGGGGAGTACGCAGTGGCTCTTTTCAACAACAACGCCAGAAGTTAAAACGATTTAATAACAAATCCGAGAGGTTTGACAGTTTTTTGAAGCAAGAGTTTTACACAAGAGCAAACAAGAATTAAATAGATCTTATCATTTAAGTAAATAATTTTCGAGCTTGAAAGTTATGAAAAAAGATGATCTAGTAACACATTAATCAATAACTCCCGAGACTAACCCAGAGATGGCGCTCGTAGTAAACCAGTAACCAAGTCTTTCTAGAGTACTAACCTTTGCTTGAAACGTGTCAAAATTTTAAGTCGATCGGACCAGAAACAGCTGAGTTATCGAGGTTGGAGTAAAGTCGTTTTGTAATTTGTTTAAAAAATGGAAAAAACCGAGTTTCGTGTTCTGATAAAACATTGTTTTTTAATGGGTAAAAACACCGTGCAAGCGAAACAGTGGATTGAAAAATGTTACCCGGACTCTTGTCCATCAAAAGCAACGATTTGTCGGTGGTTTGCCGAGTTTAAACGTGGTCGTACCGACACAAATGACGCGGAACGCTCGGGTAGACCTGTGGAAGCCGTTACACCGGAAAATGTGAGTGAAGTGACAAAAATTATAATGAAAGATCGTAAAGTGAAGCTCCGTGAGATTGCTGAGATGACACAGATATCATATGGAAGTGTATTTACTATCCTTCATGAAAAATTGAGCATGAAAAAGGTTAACAATAGCAAATAGCAAAAAAACTGATGAATGAAAATAGCATACTGAGAAAAAGAGGTTTGTTTACATTGCATTACATAGAACAAGCCACTTTAGACATTTACATTTTTTATTGCACAGGGTGTAATAATTGTCGGATTTTGACGCTTTAAAATGCTCCTAACATTCAGTACTATTTTTTAAAATCAAATTTGAAAAATCGAATTTTTGAAGGTGCAAAAGTACTAAGTCCCCTTAAAGAAAATACATAATTCAAAAAATAATTAACGTCATTCATTTTAAACATCATAGTTTGGAATAAAATTATATGAGGAAACATAACATATAACTAAACATATTACATATAATTTTTCAAAACTTAATTCAAAGCAAACGGTTCCGTAATATTGCGAATTGCTTCATTACAAATAGAATAAATAACATATTTCTAGTAGTTATACATTAAATGATGCACACATGTGATTATATGAGTTTTCAATTTTTGAGTTCAAATGACTCATTAATTAACTTAAAGAAACTACAAGCAATCTGTACTTAATTCCTTGATGACACAAATGACGATCCCCATGCCCGAAACAATGCCATCTTAAAAATATTTCTGAAATTTTAAACATAATGTAATGTAGCGAAAATTGTTTTCAGAATTTGGTCGAGTTCTTTAAAGATGGCATGAAACTTGTTCACTTACAATAAAAAACTTGAGGCTTAAAACTTAAATTAAATTACTATATTGGTTTGCTGAAAATTCATAAGACATCATTATTCTTATACGAAATAATAAACATATAATCCTTTAAAATTAAGTCAAACTAATTTTCTTGAATTTTAAAATTAATATAAGGTTAAAGATTAAGTTTCAAGAATATTCAAAGAGGAATAGTGTTAGGAAACGGAATTAGGTGATAATGAAGGGAAGGAAATTATTTAAAAGCTTAAGATTTCTTGCAATTGATCAAAGGAAGTAAATTTTGCTATCAAACGTATTTTTAAAAACTTATTCAAATTATTGCAAATGCCTTGATTTTTACTCAAATGTCTCATATTACATGCGATTCGGCTACAAATTATGTTCATATAATTTGGTCAAATTATGTTATGTTTATAAAAAATATTCAGGCTTAATTAACTCTCCCTTTAAGATTCTTTAAAAATCACAAGTGAGAAAAGTGCTCTTTTCCATACATATTATAGAAACTTTATATTTACACTTATAGAATTTATATTAAATTGACTATGATATAATTTTTTAATTTAAGAAATAAACAAAGAAGTTAATTCAAAGTTAAAATTACGAAAATTGAAAATCACAAATAACACTAAGAATAAATACTTAAAACAAAGAAAAATAGA
>BMAW01067355.1:0-19434 GCA_019974015.1 Nephila pilipes | reverse complement strand
TATATATATATATATATATATATATATATATATATATATATATATAATTTAAATATTAATGAATTTATAGTGTAAAAATATTAACAAACACACCAATTATTTCTCTCCCATGCTTGTTTCCACTAACAAATTTAAAACAGTTTATCTTTACTGGTGAATTTTCATTAAATAGGAAATAATTTTAATGCCGATAATTTTTTGTTGCTATTTTAGAAGAAACATTCTGTATAATATTCACCTGAAGAGTTTACCTTCTTTTGATAAATACAGGGTTTAAGACCCTGTTGTTCCCGAGTCTTATTTTCATTCTCCCACGGGATTTCCTATCTAGTAAGTATGAATAACACCTCCCCGGAATGCTGAACAACCCTTGTCTACTTTCAACTCTTTTTTTTTTCTCCTTGTCATTCCACACATTTTTCTTTCTTTTCTGTATTCACAAAGTTCAGTCTACATTCAATATTTTTAGTAAATTAAAAAATGCTTGGCGCAGCTTACTGAAGTATGTATTTTACGCCAATAAAACGAGGCAAAAAATGTTTTAAATAGTCTCTATAGTATTTTATTCATAAGACTATTGTTTTAATGTAAGGTGCTATAACCAACAAATGACTACTTTGGAAAGAACTTCGTTTCCATAGCTTATAAATGTTCCAATTTCTTCTTAGCTATAGCAATGCACCGAGCGGGATTTTTTGATTAACCTTTCTTAAAGAAAAGACTATCATTATTTGCATGGTTTCTCGGGACCGTAGTTGTTATTTTGATCTGGTAAGTTTATATCTTTTTGGGGATGGATGAGAAATCAAAGATATAATTTAACTAGATTTTATATGATATTAATTAATAAGAGATGAATTTTTTCAAATCATTTATCTATCGTTCATACTTGAATTATAGTGTTTTTGGAAACCTATGACTGCAGATATTAGGGCCACTGATGGCTGCTGTATTACTTTCACTAGTGGATGTAATACCAGCATACGAAACATTTTATTTCATATTCTCATAATTTTTAATATTATGCTTATACTTCCTTTTTGAATCATATTTTTTCTTCCTTTCATTGCCTGATCAACACGTCTTCAAATAAACAGAGGATTAGAGGAAACTGGAGTAAAGTGGATATGAATTTGGTTTGTTTTTTTACTTTCATTCAACTCACTTCAAATAGAAATAAAATTTTGCTTATAATAATGCTTCGAAGTTTACTAGCATAGGTTACGAGCTCGTCTATAGTACCAGAGTTCATTTAATATGCAATTCAATTAATTGATTTAATAACATTTATTAATTTTCTCTTT
Source organism: Nephila pilipes (assembly GCA_019974015.1). Lineage (NCBI taxonomy): Eukaryota > Metazoa > Arthropoda > Arachnida > Araneae > Nephilidae > Nephila > Nephila pilipes. The sequence goes on along the minus strand of BMAW01067355.1, from coordinate 18,130 downwards.
TAATAAACACCCTCTCCCTTGTATTCTCATTCAAGGGTAATTAATCTTAGTCTGTTAATAAATCACTTTATTCTGATATCTATTGTGTGTTCATTTCAACCGGCTAAAATATTTATGTGACAATAATAATAATAAATAATGTCTTTTTTCATTGCTCCGTTCTCTGAAGTGAATTAAAACGTGGTAGACATGGATTAATCGTGAGCAAAATAGGAAAATGGCCTTATTACCTTCTCTGGCTCTATGACCTGAAAACAGCGATGTCTTGTGAAATGTTAAATTTGAAAGTGAAAGCCTACAGATAAAACCAAAATTCATACAAAAATTTAAAGAATAGTATTGGTAGCCACATTTTTTTCATTTTTTTCAATTTCATTATAGTCATCATAACTTCAGTTTGAGATAAGAGTGACTGTATTGCTCTCTGGTTCCCTCAAAGCGCTTATTGACAGGATTTATCACTGGAAAGAATTGTTACTTTCTTACTAGAAATGCTTTTTGTGATTTTTTTAATTTTAACATTTTTTTTAAGTATTTGTTGATTGCCACTCTCCTGTCAGAACTAAATTCTCTTAATTTATGCATTCGAGTAAAATATTAATATAAAGAAAGTTTAATTTATTCCTATTATTTTGATTAATTTAAGAAATTTTAGAAATTTAGGGCACGCAGATAACGATTAAAAAAATTAATATAATATAATGCCAGTAAAAACTTGTTTCACGTATCATAAACCATTAATGAGCTATCATGCAATTTTTACGTTTAAATTTTATGAAATAAAAAGTGAAATCATATTCTTTATTATTCTATATTTTCTTTTAAGAAAAGGATAAACTCAATCTAGGCGTGTGAGAGTTTCATTTTTTTTTCTTTTCCTTTTTGCACTCTTAGAATTACTTTTTAACATTTTTAGTTTATCAAACTTATTTTAAATATACAAGCTTTCTTCTCTCTTCCTCTGTAACTGACAGAAAAAAATAAAAACACATGCATGAATAAAGTTACAGCTATAGAACCTCAAAACGATAAGAAAAATCTACACCGAGGGCAGCGCACGACATTGATGCAGATACTTTAAATCTTATTTTTAAAAAAAAAGTAAAACTCTATCTTATAAATTCACACCCAACTCGACTTTGAATGGCACCAAACCCTAGTCACGTCATGGATTAGAATATTATTCATTTCACATCAACCTCACGTTTCCGACCTGAAATGTTTTTCTTTGGCGATATACATCAACGGCTGCTAGGGGTAATTCTCTAAATGGAATATTTCGCACTGTTGCCAACAAGTCGCGCGATATATCAGTGGAATACGAAAGATACTGTTGCGTCCCAGAGTTGACACATGTGAAATGGCTTCTTTTCAACTAATTCCCCACAGGACAGAGACGATTCACTACCAACTGTAGCACTTGGCAAGTTTGTTGATACGGAGGCAGAATTAGAAATAGGTGTTGTTGGGTAATGGTGACGTTATATATAGGTCTGTATTGTGTAAACAGGTGATGGAGGTAACACGCCTATGTTCTTGAATATTCATGTGATGTGATGTAATTTATGGTCAGAAAAGGTTAATGGATAAATTGTGTCTAGAATTGTAGCTTCCTGTATGATTAAAGTAGATGGAAAACGAATCTGAACGGATTTGGAGGAAATGGAGTGTTTGAATGTATTTTGAATTTCTGAACACATAGTTAGCGGATAACGTAAAATTAAGATTTTCGCTAACTATTGGTAGAGCAAGATCACGTAAAATTACGTTTTTGTATGACTGAATGCTGGATCTAGAGTAATGATCGATTATAATAAATGTGTGAAAGGCGTAGATTACGCTAATCTGTACCTGTCGTTTAGTTCTATTTTACAGATGGACCAAAATAATTGTAATGTACTTCATAATATGTACTCTCTTTAAAGTGTTATTGTGTATAATTCAATAAAGAGGGAGAAAATAAAGAAAAAATCGGTTCCACATGAAGCAGCCTTGCATTAGGTTGCAATTAGAGGTCTTGTCTGGAAAAGGAAGAGTTATAGAGATATTTTTTTCATTGATGTTTAATGCGGGTGACATTCTCTTAGGAAATATCTTATTAAATGTGTTGAAAGGAAGATATCGAATTTTGTTTTGGGTTGTTTCTATGAGATGTATATATCTTCGCGAGATTTTGTCGCAGGAGAGATTGACAATTAAAAAAAAAATGTTTGATGATTGGAGATTAATAATGTAAAATTTTATGCTGAAAACTTCGTGGTGCTCAGACAGTTGCTTTCAAATATAGTCACATAATTTTGTTGTTCATTATATACAGTCGTTCCCCTTGAGTTCAAAAATTAATTGAGCTGCCCGAAAATGATTTTTTTTCTCTCGTTTGATTTTCGAGCAGCTTTTTCATTTGCTTTTGAATTTGAAGATGTTATTATCTATAATTTAAGATAAAACAATATGCTGTCTCGGATTTGTTAATTTCTTTTAAACCAATAAGTGGTTGATTTCTTAAAATTTCGATAATTTAGGTGTGCAGTTTGTTTCATGCGTCGACTTTAATGTCGTATTGCTCGACAATTTCAATAGTTAAATTGTTGCATATAGATGGCTCTGCTGTAATAAAAATGTTGCATCCTGTTAAGTTTTGCGATTAAAGATTTTAGTTTGATTGTGATGTGTTTTGAATTGCGTTTTATGTAAGAGAATTTTGAGTGACCCCAAACAAATAGTGATTGGAGTTTGGTGCGCAAGTATATATGGATCCGTTTGAATGATTAAGGATGTGATTTTTTTATACTAGAGTGTATTTCCCAGTATTAGTTCCCTCGTCTCGAACAAAGCTGTATCAGATGTTCGCTGTTCTGTGATAAGCAATTGTGTAGATTGTGTTCATACCTTCAGCTTGTATTCTCTTATTTTTCGTAAAGTAATTGAAATTGACGGTTATTTGTCTGTTTTCATGATTTTGTATGTATTATACAATAATAATAAAAATAATAATAATAATAATGAAAACGACGCTCCAAGAACGAGTTGTTCTTGGTGCGTCGTTTTCATGCGATTGATTGCGATAAAAATTGTTAGATGTGCAGAACATACATATAAAAAGAAACAATTAAAATTTCGGAACAATTGACTGATTTATTTCAGAGTTTTGTAGTTACAAAATGAAGAAGTTAATAAGCCATTGGTCCACTTCTGGCTTGGATGCAAGCTGTCACCAAGCCAGCGTGGCATAAACTGATAATGTTCCCGGATGGTGTCCCGCCGAATTTTCTGCCAAATTGTCTCCAGCTGTTGAGCTAAATCATCAACATTCTGGAATGATTTCAATCACCTTCGCACAATGCCCCAAATGTGCTATATGGGAGAGAGATCAGGCGACCTAGATGGCCAAGGAAGTGCAGGAAAGCTTACAAACAATTCATAGTAACACATGCCGTGTGGCCGGGCATTATTTTGTTGAAAAGTAGACCCTGAGTTTCGCAAAAGGAACGGTAACACAACCAGCTACATAATGTCTCTTTCGTACCGATGTGCTGTCATTGTGCCAGAAATGGCTACTACGTGTGGCCTGCGATAGTAAGGGCAAGATTCCCAAGCTACCCTAGACGTCTTTCGTTGAATCGTTAGTTCTAACCCTGATGCCACTAAGGATTCGACGTGTAGTCAGGTCTGATGCACGTTAAATTTGTCGAAATCTCAAGTCCTCCCGAAAGCGTGATGTAGAATTTAGGCGAGGGAGGGGTAAACTAAGGTGTGGTCTTGATCGAGATTAAAAATGATGAGGCCCGTCGCCAATAGCACTCATGTTGCTTCTCAATACGATGTAAATAAACAATCACAATCTCATGAAAAGAAAATTCTTTATTGGTGAAAGTAGGCAACAAATTTATATTACATAAGTTTTATTTTAATCCACAAAATTAAATTTAGAAGGAATAAATTGTAACATATTTTTGAGATTTAAGTTCATTACTGAGAAAAGTAGGCATCAAACAAATATGCAAGAACCTTAACAATAATATATCGAATAGTGGTCATTTACAATATTTTGCATTTCACTATAACAATAGCCCTTTAGGTGTCTAAAAAGAAAAAAAAAATCATTTCTAATTTTAGCTTAAAATGTTTTGTAGTTTTCTCTATTCAAACAAAATTATAAACGAGATATACCAACACCTTCTAGATATCTAGGAAGTGTTGGGTATAAAGTACAGATCGCTTTTTATGCAAATAAATTTACATTTTGTTGAATCCGTAAATGATAGTACCTGTGGAATAATTACTGTTCTTTTGACAGATCAATTAAAGAACAAAAACCAGATTTTTTTTAAAGAACGTTTAATCATTCATTATTTAACAAACATTTAATCGTCCGTATCTTACCTAAATTATTAACGTAAAATCGAAAATTAATCAGATAATCCTAAATTATTTGTAAACGTCCATTCATTATTTCAAGACCTCTAATTATATATGTAACCATTTATTATATATATAATCATTTATTATATATATACATAACCCATCATTTAATAATATTCATCCCATGATCAAAATTATTTAGCATAATTTATTCTTTAAAAACACTATTCTTTCATTATTCAACTGCATCCAATCGACCATTGCTTACAGATATGCAATAATACATTATTTAAAAACATTATTTCACCTATTGTTTAAAAATGCAATTTTTCTTATCTATTTGATACATTTATTAGATCACTTTTTACAAATATCCATTTAATTATGTTAAACGAATCCTCGGGGTCCTCACATGACACAATGTGAAAAGTAGCCTGATTGGTTGATTGTTTATTAACATTTCACTTAGATTGCATTATACATTACTAATAGTTATTGTGTTGATTGTTTATTAACGTAACACAAAGGCTATTAGTGATGTATATTGCAATTTTAAACCTCGGTTAAATGACCAGGAGGACATCTGAGCTGGAATCCTACACTCCTAACTTCCACGCTATCTCAACGCTAGAATTTGAAGCCAAGACAGGATGTAAGGCGCTTCGCTACACAACGGGTCTTACGTGTTATCGGGATTCGGGCCAGCGATTGTAAATTTACAAACTTTTTCTACACTTGTAATCCCACAAAACGTTCAAATAAAATTAACAGGAATTCTTAAAACATTGAATATAAAATAAAAACTCATTATAATAAGGCATTTTATCTTAATCTTGTATACTGTGGTAAAGTATATGAAATGAACTGTATTTCAATCATAGGTAATTAAATAAAATCAATTTATTTCGTAACAAATTATAAGTAATTTTTGCACATGAAAATTTAAAAATATGTAATTGTGTAATATATAATTGTAAATATATAACTGTGTGTATCTAAAAACAAAAATATATAATATATATAAATATGTGATCAATTTGTCAATATGTTTTGAAAAATAAACACGTTAGAAACGTAACTGATCAATGCCTTAGCCCACTAATTGTTGTCGAAATTTTGTATGAAATAATCCCGTTATAGAAAAAAACATTTTTCAGATTTCGCCATCGTTGGTTTGATAATTATTAAAAAATAATACTAATTAATCTTCAGAAGTCGACTGAAATTGAAACAAAATATTTCTTCCAATAGGTCTTTTTCGGACTGAGGAGAAAATTTCTTTTCCCCACTTGGAAGTCCTGTATGTCCATTTTCGTCACATGTGGTACTGCAAATGAGGAAGAAGAAAGGTTACCGATTTTTAGTCAGTAATCACATTCACTATTACGAAAGATCCTAATATTTGGCGCAATATTATTTATTTCCTGAATTCCTCTTTCCCATTTTTAATTAAGTGACTTGAAAAATTTCAAGTGCATGTTTTGTTTTTATAAGTATTGCGAATTTTTTTTAACATACATGTATTTTTTTAAGTAAATTCTAAAATTGAAATACATATTTTCTAGTGTTTGATGTACAGCGTTTCAGAAATATTGAGAAAGTAGAATATATTAATCATACATAAAAAAGGATTCTATATTTTACTTTTATTTGTCACGAATTCGCGACCATAACTACTGGTTTCCTCGGTCCTTTTGTGATCAAGTATGAGCCAGTGAAATTTTACAAAAAAATTCAATTCAACTGAATACGTTTGAAAGCAACTGAGAATAAATCTAAAGTACAGCAAACAAAAGCAAAAATTTCAAATTATTTCACACATTCCAGTGAAAATAATGTGTAACAGTTTATAATATTATAAATATTTTTCTGAATTTTTAATCTTAAGGAAAAAGTACATTAATTTTTTAATATATCAAAATTTGCTGATACATCTAAATCAGCTTCGTTATTGTCTTTAAAAGTGTTATTTTCTAATTATTCTCCAAACTTTAAATCGGTATTATCAAACTTTCTTCATCTAAATCCTTCATCAATTTTCAATCTCTATTTGTGTTAGAAATTTCCCGAAAAATTCTAAGAAATCGAAGGAAAAAAATTCTTGTATAATGAAAAGCGTAAAATTATCAATTAGAGTATTTATTATCACAAATCGGAACTGGTTGTTTATAACGTCGCTAATGATAAGGAGTGTGCAGACAACCAGATAACGTTGACAAAAAATACGCCTACCCATCTTCGAACTATAGTAGCACAGTCTTGAAAAGGGTCTTGAAAATCCTTCCGAGAAAAAGAGCGGATGAACTATCACTGAATAGCTTGTTGCAGTAGTTGTAATGTAATTGAAGTAAGTGAGAAAAATATTTTGGTACAGCATATGCACCACCGGGTTGTAAAGGTTAAATATATTTCCTCCGTATAATCGTATTATTATGTAGAAAATATTGTCAAGTCCTTTTTCAACAATTTTGTTAATATTTTTTTAATATACGAGAGTGGTCTGAAAAGTGCTCACCTATCAAAGATACAAGGCATTTTTCTTCAAATTTATTTATATTTTTCTGCTTAGTCTCCTTGTAAGTCTACACATTTCTCCCTGCGATGCTCCCATTTTTCAAGCCGCCTAAATTGTATAGTAATTGTCATTCTATGCAAAATAATTGTTCACGAAGGAGATGGTCCCCTGATTTGATGAAAGTCTCTGTCCTCCTAACACAATTTTTAAATTAGGGAACCAATTGGAGTCGCTTAGGGCTAGATCGGGGGAATAAGGTAGGTAATCATGCAGTTCAAATCGTAATTCATGGAATTTCGCCATGACAACCATTGAGGAGTGAGACGACTTATTGTCTTGATTAAACAGAATTTTTTTTCTGCAAATGTGGCCATTTTCCTGCTATTTCTGCCTTCAGTTTATGAAGCAATGATGCGTAGTATGCTTCTGCTATGGATTTTCCTATTTGAAGATTAAGATAACTCCATGACTATTCCAAAAAAAAAAAAAAAAAAAAAAAAAAAAAACGCCATCATTTTATCTGCCGAAAAAACAGGTTATGCTTTTTTTTTTTTTGCATCCGATTCCCTTTCCGCAGTCCACTATTTTGACTGTATTTTTGTTTCTGGTGAATAATGGTGTATTGAAGTTTTAACTACAGTAATTAATCGGCGCCCACTCTCTGATTTATTGCGCCTAAGCAGCACCAACAAAGCGTTGGAAATGCTCATTCGAACACGTTTTTGGTCTAACGCGCGGACAACTTTTTCATGCCTAAATCTTGATTCAATAAGTAACAAACACGTTCTTTGGACACATTCATAGCTTCTGCCATCTATCTCACTTTAATTCCATGGTGGTCTAGAACCATTTGGAGAACCTTTGCTATGTTATCGTCAGTGGTTGCAGTTTTTGGACGTCCTGAACATTCATCATCTCCCAAGCTGGTATAGCCCCATTTAAATTCATCTGCCCAAAATTTCACGATGGTAAATAAGGGTGCAGAGTCCCCGTACATAGCACATAACTCATCTTTCATTAGCTTTGGCGTATCACCTTTCAAAACAAATATTTGATGACAGCTCGATACTCTATTTTTTTTCCATTTACACAAACTCGTTCACATCGACTCGCTCAAACGATAGTCAAACAAGAACTGAGCGTCTAAAATGGCTGAAATTTTGGTATATCTATCAATTAAAAGTTGTGCAACCACATTCCATAGCTTTTATTGACGATTGCTTCCATCTTCATTTTAAGGTCGGAAACATTTCAGGCAACCCTCATATTTAGTACGGAAGGGAATTAACATGTAGTATTTATTATTTTTTTGGTTAATGAGTTAAGTTTCTCTATCATGGATAACTTAACTGCAGATGTAGAAAGAATTGTGCATGTTGAATTTTCAGAAGCAGCAAACATTCATTATTTCTGTTTGAATCTGTCTGAATATAGAATGTGAATATAGTATGTGTATTGCACGGATATATGAATTCAACTAACTCTATGTTTTTAATTTTGATTGTAAAACCTCAGTTAAAGTAAAACACGGTTGAGCGAATAAGTATAGAAAAGTGTATTATTGTCATATACGGAATTCATTGAAGTATACAAAAATTTTCAAATAAAAAAAAGTCACTAAATTTTTCAAATGTGGTATAAATAGATCTAACATCATTTGCTAGTTTCTTTCCGAATGCATCGTGCAAATCGTTTCTATCTGTATGATCTGAATCCGTCTCTTTATTAGATAGATCTTGCTGATAGAAAAGCTCAACTTTGTTTTTCAGAGTCCATGGCATTTACATACTAAAACAGGAGTCTTTTGTATTGATCTCACACAGTCAAAAGAATGCTTAAGCAACACGGACAAAAAGAAAATAAAGGGAAGTGAAAAGCTTAGCAAGAGAATGAGAAGTGTCTCAAAGAATTAGATCTGGAAATAGCTTTTGGAAGACAGAAAGAATTTGGAGTGTTTCATTCACAAAATTCTTTTGAAAGAACTCACGGATTGAATTAGATTATGATACGTAATCTTATCATAAGCAACTTGAAATAATTTCATTTTTGATGTGGAAAATATTTGAAAATATATTACCCCTAATGAGTTTGATAGTTCCATTTGGTTAAACATCTATGTTTGTTTTCCTGCACATGGAACTTTAATTTGGCCTTGTTTTTTATTTAGTGATTAGCTTCAGTATGTGTCAGAATTCACCTCTTAGTAAAAGTCATGTGTATTAAGCTTTTCGTCTTCCGGTTATTTTGGTTTCGTGAACGTAATGTTAATTCTATAGAATTTCTACAACAGTTCTTTAATCTTCACTATTTAATCTATCAGAATGCAAAAAAGAGCACCCGAAACAGTAAAAAAAAAAAAAAAAAAAATTCGGAAGAAATATATTTGTTTTCAGAATTTTAAAAATATTTTTACCCTTATTTTAATGACTGGTTCGATTCTTACCCTTATTTTAATGACTCGTTTGTGGGTTTTCCGGTCCTTAAAAATTATTCTAAAACGTTTTTAAGAATCGAACTGAAAATTCAATTTCGCTGAAACCTACATTATTTTTTCTCTTCTGTATGTACTTTTTTGCATTCTAATAGATAAAATATTTGAGATTTGAGAATGTAGAGTAGAATTTTCATAGGATTAACAGTACGTTCACGAAATAAAAATGCCCTTCAGAAGGGAGCCTTAAATTGAAGAATAAAACTGAAATTGAAATTTAAAAATAATTAATGAACTCACAAGGAGTTACAAAAGGGATTCATTGAGATTGAGAAAACATTTTTTTTTGGTGTTAAATGAATTCTACAAAATTTTAAAAACCAATGCGATTTTAAATATCTATGAGGATAAAAGCAAATATTGGATACAACAAGAAGAATAAAAATGCCAACAAATCATAAGCTATTTTACGTTTGTATGATGATTTAACTCTATCACTGTAACTCTTTCAAGTTAAATTACTTTTACTTTTTAAAGTGGTTTCAATAGAAAAAGAAAAATCTTAATTTTATTCCAAGTTTCTATCTGAACTTTAATAATTCATTTGATAGAAACTCCACTTCTCTCTTTTTAAAAGTTCTTAAAGAATAATGCCTTTCCAACATTAATGAACAAGAACTGATCAGCCACCGCTTACGTGGACGTTACATGTTTGCCGAAACAAAATAGAGCCGTGCAGATATACGTAATGTTTTCCAATCGATCACTACATTGCAAAACCTTATTCTTTGCTTACTTCTGTTCACAGTCATTCAGATGATATAACGCTATCTAGTGACAGAGGTTTTAAATAGTTTGCTCATGTTCAAGAGTTGATTATTGTGATTACAGTTTGCCAGTTGCAATGGATTACTGGGATGATGAGGGTTTGGAGTCTAATTGCGAAACATGTTGCACTCTATTTTATTTAGTGATAATTTCCTTCGCGTAATTATGAACAAGTGTATAAAGTATTGGGAATGTCGTTAGTTAAGCAAAAAATTTCCGAATATGCTGAAGAAGAAACATTAAAATCAGCAATCTGTATATCATTGCATAAGCGGATACATTTGGAGACTATAATCAGGTAAGTCTAACTTAAGAAATCATAAGAATTTTTTTAAAAAAAATTTATGGTCATTTGCAGCTATAATTGCTACAAAATTAGTTCGCCTGATGAGGTTTTTTTTGAGTGATATTGTAAGCAAGATACTTTCAGTTTCCATATTTATTCAAGTTGAAGTAACTTTATTTTAGTACTCAACGATGACCGAGGAGAGGAAAAGGAAAACAGACGATGAGTGTCGGTAATTTCAAAAAGAATTGTATTTGAAATACTTTGACATGAAATACGCATTGTGAGTGATTTACAACGAAACGGTGGATGCGATGAAAGAATACAACCTGTGCTGTCCTCATTAAAGCAAACATCAGAAGAAATATGCACAGTTGCAGGGTAAAGTCCGTGCCGAAAACTTTTCTAAATTACAAAATCAACTCACAACTCAGATGACATTGTTTAGCAAATCCTCAAATGAAAGGGAATCCTTAACTAAGGCCAGTTATAAAATTGCCTACGTCCTGAATAAAAGTGGAAAACCATTTATCGATGGTGAAATAGTGAAGGAATATGTGTTGGAGGTGACTGAGGAACTTTGCCCAGAAAAGTCAAAATAATTTTAAAATGAAGCTTCAGGTGCAAATACCATTGCACACCGTGTTGCATATATGGCTGAAAACATTGGAACTCAAACAGCGAAAAATGCAAGCAAGTTGTGCCATTTTTCAATTGCAATGGGGGAATCACTGGACAGATATTCCACCTCTTAACTGTTTGTGTTTATTAAAATTATAGATGAAGGCATGAAAATAATACGAGAGCTGGCTTCCCTACATAACATGTATGGCACTGTTACTGGAGAGGATATATTCAATGAATTAAATAAAAAACAATTGATGATTATAACTTACGCTGGACTAACCTCAGTTGCCTGACTGTTGATGAAGGAAAAAACATGAGTGGCATAAAGAAAGGCTTGGTTGGACAAGTGAAGCAAATATGTAATGAGAAAAGTATTCCACAACCAATATTCCTACATTGTATTATTCATCTGCAAGTTTGTGAGCTAAACATGGGGACATTAGCAGTGTACTGATTCCTATGGTGAAGATGATGAATTTAACAAGGCCAAATGGGCTCAACCATAGACATTTAAGAGACATGTTGAAAGATGAAGACACAGAATCGCAAGATTAACGATATTAAACCGCAATAAGATAGCTAAGTTGTGAGAAAGGTATGAGCAAAGTATTTGAATTAAGAAAGGGAATATGTGACTTTCTGGAAAGTAAAGGCAAGCAAAAGCCTTTTCTATCTGTTGAAGATTTGGTATGGAAATTGGTCTTTGCTGCAGAGGTAACTAGTCCTTTGAATTTTTTGTTCCGAACACTTCAAATAGAGAAAATTTAGTTTTTGATCTTCAGGTGAGTTTTTAAACCACCTGAAGGCTTTCAGATCTAAAGTTGTCTTGTTTTTGGAACAAGTACATGTCAACAACTTGACGCTCTTTCTGCTTAAAATCTCCTTTGTAAGATCTTCATGGCTGATACAACAGCAGAGTTCCTCGTTTCATTTGCATTGTGAGATCATTAAAGACCTCTAACTGCAGTCTCAGGAGTGGTTTTCTGGTTTGGATTTAAAGATAGACGAATGAGACTGTTTAAAAACACCATTTATAGCAGATGTGACCAGTTGCCCTGATGAATTTCAGATGGATGCCATTCAGTTGAGAACAAATGACTTCCTTGAGGACTGGTAGGTTTTTACCAGTTTTTGCCAAAAGAAGACTTTCCTAATGTCAAAAATTTTTGCATCAAAGTACCTTTCAATCTTTGGAACAATACACTTGAGTGAATGAACATTTTCAAGAACGTGAAGAACAACTTGCGGACAAACTTGCTTGATGATAATCTCAAATCACTGTTGATTTTAGGTACATCAAATCTAAAGCCAGAACTGTCTGCGATTTTGGGATCCAGGAAACAATTTCATCATTCCTACTTATACAGGTGTTTATGTGTAGTGTATCAACGTGTTATTAAATAATAACTGAACAAAATAATATTTCATAAGCAATTAAAAACAACATCTATGTTTCGATTCTTTTTTATTTGGACCTTGAGTGTGTTGTCGGCCCCAAACTACTGTTTGATAGCTAACACTACCTTCGGGTTGAAAGGGTTGGAGATTCTTGGTTTAGATGAAAAACTCAGCATCGTAAAATATGATGTATATATTTGTAAGAACAGGAAACGCATGCATGATTTTATCAAATGTCCTCCTCGTCACTTGACCATTGCTCATTGTTTACAAGGTCCGTCGCCAATAGTCTTCATATTGCTTCTAAGCACGACTTAAATAAACAATAAATCAAGCAAGTACAAGATTTTAACAAGTATTAAACAAAAATGTTTTAATATTAAGAACAAAACTAAAAATTTAATTTTTCACCCGCAAAACTCAAAGATCTTCTAATATCTTATCATGGACCTCCGATTAAGAAATCCCTCTCTAATATCAATTTAACAGAAATTGAACTAGTTAATTATCCAAACATTATATGATTTTCGATATTTTTCTTTTTCATATTTGATAATTTTATAAAAAATATTAAAAAGAAATTTAAAGAGAAAGGGGGATTATAGTTACAAATTTAAAAATATATATGTATGGTTTTAAACAATACAAAGCTGAATACTGTTTCAATTAATTTGATTATAATTCTATTAATCTTTAATAATTTGATTATCATTCTATATCGCAAGAAGCGTTTAACGTTTTTAAAACTCATTGCTACAGTGGCAATAAAAACTACAGGCCTTTTTGAAACAGAAAATATATTTTCTTATATAAATTTTAATCTTATGATACAAAATGAATGTAATCTGTTTTCTTTAGTGAAAAACTAAATCCAGAAATAAAAGGCCAAATTAATTAAATACAGAAGCGTGTGTTGCTATGACCAATTATCTTAGCTAAACATTAAAAATAATTAGATTCAGAATAGTTTTTAAAAATCTGGAATTACCTAGTACTACAAAATAGAAAGCTCTAAATATTCCTAAGTATGTCTGAAACATATTTTGCAACCTAAATTAAATTATTTATTACAACGTTTCTTCTCAATGTTTCTAATTCCTATTTTAAAAATTATTTTAAGAATTATTTATGATTTTACATAGAAAAGAGCTAAAAATAATATCTTGCAGAGTAGTGTATATATGCATTTTAGCCTACGTGAATGATATAATTTTATTCTCAATAGCAATTTTCCTGCATTCATCTTAAAATTATATTTATTTCATATAATTAAATCTTATTTGTAATCCTAAATTAATCCCACAGCATTAAATTGTACTAAGGCTTCTATTATATTTTTGAGAGGAATAATTTTCATTGTATTCATTTGAGCATTGTATAATTTATTTTCTTGGAAAGATTCCACTGAATTATTTATTTGGAAACAGTATATGTGTTATTATTTTATTACTCACTACATTTATACAATACACATCAGAACGCTAATCTCAAATAGTGGAATAAATTTTCTGCAAGCTTTAAAAGAATAAAATTATTCTGCAAATATAATTCTTTAAAACAGACTTTAACGGAATAAATTCATTTGTTTTTAAAGCAAAACATTTCAGAAAAAAAATTATTTGTGAGGTACATTAATATAATTATAATTGGATTTATCATTTTTTGGGTTCTCAAATAATTTAGAATGAATATACATTTAGTATTATAAATAATAACGAGAAATCATTTATTTATATTTGTAGCAAACAACAAAAGTGTTCTTTAGCTAGTAATGCAAATACTCGTGCAGAAATTAACGTATTTAAAATTAAATGTATGCTTTTACAATCGAAATCTATAGTTTTGAATGAATCCTACGTGTCTGAGACACTTAATTTAAAACAAATCAAAGTTTAAAGGTATTTTCGTAATCAACAATGATTTAACTCGGTTTTCTAACTCCTTTCAAAAAGAGTTCAGATCTGAATACAAAAATAATTAAATCCTTCCAATCAGCATCTTTAACTAAGTATTCAATTGTCTGATTTCAGAATGAGGAATTTCGCAAATCACTTGAATATTTATAGGTTCTGCTCCCCCGATGACACGTCTGGAGCACGACTCTGTGTAGTTAACCTCTTAATCATTTCCCAGTGACTTCGAACGAGGCATTTGAAAGTTAAAATGAATGTATGTATACGTGTTTGTGAAGTTAGGAATAGGAATGATGGTGGGAAGTAGATTATGATAGAAAGAATTTGCGTGGGAGGAAGAGACATTTCTCTCTTTGAAGTAGATATATCGTGAATACAACAGTGCAGAATAATTTAATTGCATGTTCTTTAAATGCTGAAAGTGTTTTAATATTTTACATTTGCTTAATTTATGAAACGGAGGCGTTATATATTGCATGTTTACACTTAATTAGAGAGAACGTATTTGAATAGAAATAATTTGTGTGGGAAGTAGAGGCAGTCCATTCATTAATATATATAACGATGGGGCTTTTAGTGCTAAGAGATATCAGCGTATGAATTTTTATATAACGAAAGGAAGCGTTTTAAAAAATTTCAATTCTGCGTAGAATTCACAACAACAATAAGTTGTAATATTTTAATTTGATTCATGTTTTCATTGTTTTCCTCTATATTTTTTTGTCATAAAATGAAACCATTTAAGTCGTGAGGTAGTTTAAATCATTATAATTGCATTATTTATGTTATTAAAATTTAGCAATTATTTATGTTATATTTTATTAATGGAAGTCTTACTTATGTTTGCTTACTATCTTTGAAAAATAGGTTAATTTATATAGAAAATGTATCTTCCTTCCAGTGAGGGTTATTGATCCCTTTTCATAGATATATCTTCTTCCACATTGTACATTAAGAGATACTGTATTGTTCAAAAATTACTCTGCATATCAAGTTAACCCAAAGAGATACAATGAAAAATATCTGGTTATAATCAAAACACATTTAATTAGGGAATGTTTTAATTATAAACACACTGCTAGAACTATAAATAGTTCACATATGCAATTTTTTTCATTTATACAGAGAAGCAAACACAATGTGTTATAAAATCCTCGTTTACTGACTATCATAAATATGACTGGGCTAAAAAGATAAAAATACATGATAATAACAGTGGAATCGTGTATACAACAATTGCTGGTTTGGGTACAGAACAATTATCGGTTAGATCAAAGAACAATGGCTGATATCTTACAGCAATTTCACAACTCCAGCTTATTCCAGAATTTTTCGTATTCTAACTGCTTAAAACGTTTAAATTTTTGCTTTCCGGTTAGCCGTAGAAGATATTGCTAGTATCTGTATTGTTGCCTTTATTAGTGTTGATTTCCAAACAGCAGATGAACCTGGATAATTATTAATTAATGTCAGTGGAATTACAGATTCTCAACAATACAGCAGCTTCCAGATCGTAAATTAGTCTATACTGTACCGTATAAAAAATTCTCAACATGTTAAGTTTATTCATACTGACAATAAAATAAATCCCTAACTATAATTAAAATATATTTGATTTAGGTAAAGATTAACTTAAACGTGTTGGAAGTCATGTGATTCGTATGTTTCCATCAGCATTTATTAGTATTATATAAGAAATATAGAGACCTGACTGATACCGATTTCTTCAATCGCTTTTTTTCTTTATTCGATATATGAGAGCTCACTTTATATTCTTCTCGTACTAAGCTAATTTCTCTTAAAGAATTCCTTTATTGAATTTATTTCACAAAATTATTATTTTTTTCCTTTTCTACTACTAGTGAAAATACCACGTATAAATTCAGTGTAGTGTGTAAATAAAAATAAGCTTCCCTCCTTTTTTGAAGATTTCTATACATCACAACACATTTTTTTCTCTCTCTTTCAGATTTAAGACATGTTAAAAAAATGGTACTGTTA
The DNA here is from genome assembly GCA_019974015.1 of Nephila pilipes. Taxonomy (NCBI): domain Eukaryota; kingdom Metazoa; phylum Arthropoda; class Arachnida; order Araneae; family Nephilidae; genus Nephila; species Nephila pilipes. Next base: position 1,769 of record BMAW01067355.1, on the reverse strand, counting down.
TTCATTTTAAATTATATAAGGAGAAATCTAAGTAGCCTAGAATTTTTTTTCATCAAAGATTCTCGCATTTAAAATGATAGATTCTCATTAAATATCCATATAGATGCATTTCATTGTTGATGCAAATCCTTTAGCATTGAGAAGTAAACAACTTTTTCGTAGAAGTATTTTCCTCTGCCAATTCAGAGAATTGCTAAGCTCATGATATTGCTATGTAATTACGTGGTTTTAGTTGTTTATCTCCTTGGAAGTTTATCTCTTTTCTAGAATGTCTCGCTGAATCTTGATGTTTTTCAATTACGATACCCAGTTTGAAATTTCTTTATAGATGTTTGTCGACTCGAAATGCAATTTCTTCAATAGTTGGGGATTAATTTAGATGGAAATATTTTTTTTTCTTTCTAATCAGTTATAATAGAAATAAACAAGATGCGATTTTGTTTACACTGTTATTTGCAACGATCACTTGCTGTAATGAAATTTACTAAATTTCTTCTTTTTTGCATAATATATATTCTTTATATGTTTACGAAAATAACTTTACAGGAAACAATACAATTTATTAGACAAGTGCTAAATCAAATTACGAAATCATAAAGTTAATTTAGGCTTAATTAGCTAAATTTAGATATTATTATTTTGTTTCAAAGAGTAATATGGGATTTAAAGCAATTTTGTAAGCAAACCGTAATAAAATTCGAATCTTTTATTTTATTCAACGATGTTAATATTTTAAATAATAAATGAATACCTTATTATATCCAAATATATTATTATATAAATTATTGAAGATAGTCTCTCAACAATTAACTAACAACCTAAAAATAAAAACAATTAAAATTAATGTGACAAATTTTATTATGTATGTTTACCTTAAAACAATTCTTAGAAATTTTAAAATTCAAACGTTAATGGGGGAAAAAATTCCGAACTGATTCAGAAGTTTGGGAAATATTTTGCTAAAATTTGTGAAGGTTCGAGAATTATATTCAAATTTGAAGGATTATCAGAGAAATATATATTGTGTAGGGATAAAAAATGTACCTTTTCTTAAAAATAATCAAAAAAGATAAAAATGTATTTAAAATTTGCAAAAGTTTATCCAAGGGCATGTAGCAAATGAAACAAAAATCAAAAGAAAAGTTTTAGAGATGTGCGTATTTCATTTGCTTACATAAAACTTATGCAAAAAGAAAATTGAACATTTTAACCTATAAAAAATCTACTAAAAAGCAATTTTCTCTTCATAAAGATATTCCGATAAAATTACTTACAAGAAAAAAACTATTTTTCTCATAAATAACTCCGAAGTTTTAGAAAAGTAGTAGTTTCGAATTTCCTATATAGGCCAAAGAATGTCTATATAAATACACTTGACATTTATGCACTAACAAAATCAAAAAAGAAATCTAAAAAAAATGATAGTGGGAAAATCGAGATTCCATTAAAAATTTTATGTATTTCTTTACTTTGTGAGAGTATTTCTTTTCCTTTTTAGGCTTTCTAAAGAATGAAGCTAAGAAGATTTCATTTCATTATCCTCTGAAAGAATCTCACCACATTTATACATGTGATTCAAATCCCGAGGCAATATTTCGTGAAGACAATTCCTCTTGCAAATATGTCAAAGAAAATTCCAATTTTTCATCTCGCCTATCCCAGCAATGACAAGAAAAGTCCAACCGCATTTTTAAAAGGAAATACCTCGAGGAAATGAAAGGGAAAAAATGAAAGGAAGATAAAAGATCTCTAACTCGATTTAAGCGTGA
>BMAW01067350.1:0-10988 GCA_019974015.1 Nephila pilipes | reverse complement strand
CATTTAATGGTAGTTTATGAAATTTAGGAGTTTATAAATAAAAAGAAATTTTGAATTATTAATTAAATGATCTATTATCCTACATAAAGCAGTTATCTGATGAGTAAAGTTTATATAACTATTCATAAATTTAATAACAGACTCATTATTAAAAGGCCCTTAATAGTAAAAGTAGTGTATAATTTTTTATACATAATTAGATAACATCTTAGGACTACAACAACATTATAAATGGAGAATTTTTTTGCATTTGTTTTCTTTTAATTTTTTGTTTTACTTCTGCAGTGTTAGACCAGAAATCCTTCGAGTGAAATCTTTAAAAATGTCAAGATGGTTGTGTGGTATACCTTCCTACCAGTGAAGGGTACACTAGGTGGCGGTCGTGTGGGATTCAGTGTCGCAAAGATAATGAGGAACGTGTCCTAACTCAAGCGACGGTTGAGCTTTTCTCTTTCGGTCTCAGCACGCTTGCTGAATGTTTGTAATGTATCTCTCAAGTATTGTATTTGAACTGTTATGTGGTGTACCTCGCCTCTCAAACTACGATCAATAAACGAATAGTTTTATGAACGGTATTGGTACAATCGATTATTTCCAGACAGATACCACTAAACTTCTTACGTATGAATTTTTTAGAATGTTGATGAGAAAAACTATTTATCTGATTTAACTCATGCTTCTTAATGTTGATAACAAATCCTAAGTTTCAGAAATGATTACTTTTATAAATCTAGTAACCCTGAAATTATGAATTTAAAATCGGTATTGTTTTCTTTAATGAGATAGCAAGGGATCAAAAGATCAATACACCTAACCCAAGGAAAAACTGTTAAATCTTAAATTCCACTAACATAAAAACTGAATTTTTATCTTAATAAATCTAGCGAATTCGCGTAAAAGAAATAATCGTATCCGTGTTCTTAAGGATTCTGAGCGCACGAAGTTAAATTTTATTTTGTTGTTTCAAATAGACAAAAGGAATTTCTAAAAGCCTTCTTTGAATATATACGTTTTCTCCAATTTATTTCGTAAAATAAATAAAAATATTTTTCGAAACCTCAAGACATTAATTTCTTATACTTTAGCGTATAAGAAATATATTCTTATACTTGGAGCCTATCTAACGTATACACTTCTAGAGTATCACATTAGATACGCTCCAAGAATGCCTGCTGCAGACCAATGTATCAATAGAGATACGCTTAATAAAAACGTTTAATTTGATTTTCTTAACGTAAATAAACGGCGTTACAATACCGCGAAATCTATATAGCTAGGTTACTTGGAGCGTTGCCCTTGGTGATATGGGCTTGGACTTCACTTCTGACCATCAGGAAGGGGGTAATTGTTGGAAACACGTGTTCGGGAGTAGATCTTTATATGGAATGACATGATTTAAAGAGTGCCCTTTATTCAGTTTGATTTTTTATTTCTTGTTTGCTTCTTAGAGGTTCGAATGAGAATTTATGGATGTTTATGGGGTTAGGGTTTTTGGTAACAGATGGTCTAAACTGTTCGTTTCATTCGGTAGGTTTTTATTAGTAGCGACATTCATGATGAAAAGAAAGTATTTATCTGAAACCGAGATTTGCGAATTAATGAAGGAATCTGACAATGATGGTAGCGAAAATAATGCAAATCTGAATATAACCATTAAATGAAAAAAAAAAAAAAAAAAAAAAAAAATGACGAAGAAGATGTGACCTTTGCTCTAAATCTTGCGTAAAGTGTCAAAAGTTTTCAAAATATGTGTGTAAGACATGGGACTTTAGAATATGCATGGATGAATTTTTTTTTATAAAAATACCGTACCGCAAAATAAGATTCATTTCTTATACCTTAATATTTCATGTAAATTACATCATGAAATCTGTGTAACAAATGTAAGTATATTTTGTATTTTTTTAAAAAGATATTATTATGCAATAATTTTATATATAAAACTTATAATTTTCGATTAAATCTTTTTTTCTTTCGTATATATTAAGTTTAATGCATTTTAAAAAAATATTTGTAAAAACCAAAATATTCTAATTAATAACCGATTTTAGAAGAATTTTTTTTTCACAAATTATACTTAATATCTAAAATCATCTGGGCACAGCGGGATATTCCGCGGTACGAAGCCCGGGGACCAGAGAAACATTTATTTTTTCTCCCTCCTGATGTGAAAGGGTTAAATGGATGGTATCAAATTACCTTTCATAACAGAATCTGTAATCTCCAAAAACTAAAAAGTAGTTTTAGAGTTACCTCTGTTTGTCAGCTTGAAATAAATACTTAAAAGCGACATATTTTTGCAAACAAAAATTTAATTTTTTGCAGTTATACAAAGAAAAAATTATGGCAATAAGTCCGTCATCTTCGAAAATGTGTCTCGTTCAAATGTCTGCAGTCCATAAAAGCTAAAAAAAGGTTGCAAAGTCTTTTCGGACTGACTTAATATTTTCTGAAATTTATACCAAAATATTCGCTTTTTTCCAAATCTATTGAATGATCTACAGTGCAAATGGATTCCATTTCATTTTGGCGGATCACAGCTAAAGTCTGGTTCAACATCATAAAGATATTATATCCTTTTATCATTTTCTACTTATCTATCAACAAGGGTCAAAAGCTATATTAGCTCTTTGGAGGAATCTTTCCAGATTCAACATTTATAAGGGGTCTGCATTTATTTCCAAACTTTGCATGATTATATATTGTGCAAATGGAAAAATAGAATTACTTTATGTAACTAATAGCATGCTTCGTAGAAATGGAGAAATAGAATGTATTCTTGAAATCAGCATCTTGTCCTTGATAAACTCTCCATCGATTATTGAATTAGTTGGTTCTGATTTGATCTGACATTTCAACCAACTAATAGAAAAGAAATTTCCATTCGAAGCTTTGATTAGTATTCCTGTGAAATGTAAAAAAAAATGCGAGTTCTAGCAATCCTTAGAAAGGCGCTCTACGCTTCCTTCCAAGAAAACAGTAAACTGAAGCAAAGTCATACCAATGAAAATATTCTAACGATTCAACATCATTATTAGTGGACTTTCATTAAAATGAGACTCCCAATGCTTCCGAACAAAAGTCATGATGTGGATAAGAACAATAACACAATTTGGAACATGACTAAAGCTGCAATCTTGATATGTCGGATCATACAAAATTTTACGAGCAAATCAAATTAACGGTATGATGTTCTAGAAATTAGAACTGTTGAACTTCCCTTTTAATTTTCTTTCTTCTTTTTTTTATGAATCAGGGCCTCCAACATACTCATGCTCAGTGTGCCTGAATCCAAGCATGTTTGATGGATGAGTATGAAGGATCCAATGCCTCACTTCATTGGGTAACACATGGCTTCCCTGAGTCAATAGGATTGTGTTGCTAATTGTGAAATCACGCACAGACGGAACAGAGACACATAAACTAAAAGCAAAATTAACTATTAAAAAATATTTCAAGTGCAAACGTACCCAAAATTGGAAGATATTGATATGGTTTACAAAATTCTACTCATGACAGTCAAAGTTGAATCCTTCCAACGAAAAGAATTTATAAGTTACTGCTATAAGTGTCATTTTTTTGGCCATAGCTCTGAAATCCATAACCAAAAAACTCGATACCTAAAATATTTTATACAGTGATGATATTTTTAGAAGTAAAAATTATACCACAGAAATAATGAAAGGAAACTATTGCATGAATTATATCGCATCTACCTGTATGACATTCCGTGAAGATTGACAAAATTACTCCAAACGGAAAAATACTAACTCTAACTAGCCAAAAAAAAAAAAAAAAAAAGAAACAAATATTACCACCAAAAACTTTTGCAAAGACTCTAAGATTTCAACTGAATCTCAACATAATACGACGTCCTCCTCAATGAATTAAGTACACACTGCTTCTTCAAGCACCAATCCTCCACACAATTCCAATGAAATCTCTGAATTATAAAATTTTCAAACCGATGTAAAAGAACTATTTATCAATTCTAAAATTATATTTCGATCTCCGAGCCTGCAATTTTTAAAGTAAAATAAACCAATTCGCAAAGTAATTACATTTTTTCTTCAATAGAGGAATTTTTTTCATTTTGCAATTCATTACACGAGGGAGAAAAACCCAATCAAGCGGAGATAAACAAACTTTATTTTTCAGAAGCCTTTTTTGAAAGTTTTGGATTAAGGAGAGCTGACCATATTAACCCTTTTTATTTCTCATTTTTGGATTCGAATTTTAGGATTGGATTTCAATAATTCTGTTGGAATGTGTAATAATCCAGTTTGAAATTCACTTTAAGGGAATTCTTTCCAAATCCCGTGTTCAATGAGATTAGAGGTATTATTTATTTGGTCAAATTTTAAGATTTTTTTTTTGTGTGTATCTGTGAATGATATTAGTAATGATTAAAAATATTGACGAAATCGAATATGTAACACAAAAATTCATATCCAGGTTAAGATTTCTACAATCGTTCAATTTATACTTATCCTGTTACAAATGCTTCAGTTAACATGGTTCCCGACTCTGCGAGTTACGGCATTTCGATTTTATTAATACTTTTTTATATAGTTCTAAATTTATACAATTTATTGTTTCTCTGAGTTATATTTTTATACTTTCAATATGTTTTGTGAAAAAAAAATGTTTCAAGTTCGGGCAAATTGTCGAGGGGAGGAAGAGAGCACTGGTGACCTAGTGAATGATGCAACTTTTAGAATTATGCTACTATTTTTGTTTTTCAGAAGGGGGATGCACTAGAGGGCATCTTTGTAGAGCAAAAAGTAGCATTACGGAATGTGTGATGAAATGCATATTCCTTTTACTCAGCAGAATGTTTAGCTATTCTTTATTTATACGACCTTTCCTTATTTAAACGACGAACCTTATTTATAGGTTCTATTGTAATTTCAAACATATGGAACATACAGTGATGAAAAGCAAGGAATGTCATAGCATTAAATTGGGGATAGCCAATGTGTGAATCCGTTCTTTATTTCCCATGCATGGTTCTAAAATTTCATTAATCCTGATTTTCAATGTTAGAGAAGTGAAGTCAGAATTATATATGAACAAATGGGTTTTGAGTGTGCAACAAGTATCCTTAATATTTTTCAAAAACTGATCGAAGCGAAATAATAATTCGCTTCCCTCAACACCTTGTAAGAGAGGAAAGAATAAAGAATCAATAATTCAAAGAACATTTTGAACAAAATGTAGCAAATAAAGGAATAAAGAAGTAGTTTAAGTTTTATTTTATGCACTAACTCAGATCTTTATAACTTAATATTTAGTTTGGCTTACAAAATAATTACTTACATATTTGCATAAAAAAATTAAACAGGATGTACTTTAGAGCTTATGAGTTTCCATTATTTATGATAGATGAAGCTCATTAGATTTATTCAATTATAATTGGTAAAAGAAAGAACAAAATCTTTTCAAAATTCATTCTCACCGGAAATGTACCAGTGGCTCGATCAATTATCTCATAACGGTAGATAAGCTTCCTGTAGAGAGAAAACGATATTATTAAATATATATATAGCTTAATACTTTAAATTCAACTAAAATAAAAGACTTCCGATGCCGAAAAGACACACCTTTCACAGCACCGCTAAATAAACTGTAAATCGCAACCCCAAATGGTGTCGTAAAATGTTGGATTGGCAATTATTTATTTTAGGTACTTCAATTCTAAAAAAGGAACATTGTTCGAAATTCATTACTTGCATTTCGATTAATATTTGATGTTTCAGAGAAGTTATTTTGGATTTGACATCGACGATATTATCATTTGCAATACACAAATTAAGAGATTTGCGTATCCATTGAATGAATCAAACTTAAATGTTCACGAAATTTCTTGTCTCAATTCTGGATCTAACCTCACCTTAATTCCTCATAACTTCAGCAACGTCATAAATGTTCTTCTATGGTAGTTTTCGTTGAGTCGTGGGTTCATGTTATGATGCTTTAATGTGACCCATTTGTAATGAAAGAAGGTAAGTCATGAAAGTAATTGAGTAATAAAAACCCATTTGTAGTGAAAGAATTTAAGTAATACTCATAAAACAATAATTTTGATGCTATGAAAAATACTTAATACATTCATAACATAGAATTCAAAAATATAATTTTGAAATTGCTTGATTTCCAATATAAAGTCATATTCAAATAAATCAACTTTAAAACTATTTATTATGTATATCATGCAGTAATACAAAAACACTTAATATTTGAAATATATTGAATATTGTCTTAATGCTTGAAGGAAAAACACTTATTTAATTACTGGATTCATTGTAATTATCATTTTCTAAAGCTGGTAAAATCTTAAGAACGATTTCTTTCTTAAGCATTTAATCCTAATTTCAGACTGAAAGAAAATAAATTGGTTTAGGTTAGGACAACGATAACTAATATGATTTAACAAAAAATATTAATTAAAATAAGCGAAGACTTACTTGCAGTTCACCTTACAATTCCTTTGGCAGTCGATTAGAATGTTATTTAAATTGGCATCTGTATCGCAGACATCTGAGAAAAATAAGTTATTTTCCTTAAAACAAATAAAATTTAGTTCAAACAATATAGTCATATTTATTTATAAATTTTATATCATATACTATTTAGAACATCAGTAAACAAATATAGTCCTTGGAATGCATACAAAAAAGATGCAAACATAAAATTAAAAAAAAAAAGTTCAACCACTTTCGCACAATAAAACAAGCTAATTTATAAATACTGTTACAGCTTCAAATATATTATTTTGCGATTTTTTCAACAATTTAGTTTTTAAAATAGAATGTTTCAATTTATGCATTATTTTTGATATTTCGCGATTTTTTTTATTAATTTCAAATTACTTTCGGATTTATAATTTCATTTTATTAGCTAGATTTGTTTTCTATTATCATACCATTTCCAGTTGGAAATTTTAATATTTCTATTTTTGTTTAGCACATGTCATTTTTCTTAAGACTCAGTTGAAGTGTTACTATTTTTTTAAATGCTTAACTTTGAAACAATTTATTTGTTTATTAGTGGATTTTAAGACACTATGTCAAATTCAGCTCTCTCTCATTCACTCTCTCTCTATATATATTGAAGATACTTTTCCACAGTAGCTGTACTCTTATACCTAATATTAGAAATGAATTTAATAATATTATTATGATGCATACTATTTTGAACAAGTTGTTATGTTCTAAAAATTAATAATAATAGGAAGTATTCCACAAAATGCATTAATGTAAGTTATCCTATTATTTTTATTATAAATCCTATCATTTTTATTTATAAATCTTAGTTTTGTTAAATTTTACAAAACTTTAATTAAAAAATTTGCAACTAGATTGCAACTTAATTTTAGATCTATTTCATAATACGAAAATTTGGACTCTTAAATATGTTTTAGAATGTTTTTTTTTCATCAAAAAACATTTTACTTTTTATAGAGATTGTTTTTTTTACTTTTTCTTAGAATGTAATATTTAAAGTTTTTTATAATTGGTAGGATAAGTAAATTCACGTAAATATTACTTTTGTTTCTAAAGTAAATAAATAAATAAATCGTGGTTTGGCAGTTAAAAGTTTTCATGTTAAAAAGTATTATTATGTGATATTGGTTGAATACTTTAAGAACATCCCATGTACCTATGGAGGCAAATATTTTGCATTTTTTTAAGTTAAAATTACTTCAAAAATTAGATCACTTTAATAGACTGCTTTATTTTAATTAGATTGAAATAAATTTGTTGTGCATTTTTTATTCTTTTTTTTTTTTTTTTTTTTTTTTTGTTGTTGAGTTGCTGTTTTAAATTGGAATTTCTGATTTTTTTTTACCATGTTTTAAAGTATTTTACTGAAATAAAATTATTAAATGCTTAATTTTCGTACAATTACACTCTTCCTCAGTCCCAAGCTGAGGCAGAATTAGAATTATGCTATAATATTTTTTTATTTAATTTCCTTAATTTCTTTTCCTTTGCACATGCTTTCTTAAGTCATGATAAGGTTTTGTTATTTAGAACTTTGCAGTAATTTTTTAAGCTATTAGTTTTTTGATTTAAATTTTAAATTTTTACTTGTTGATTATATATTCTTTAATATTAACTGTTCTTCTCTTTCATGATGTTTTCCATTTGAAATAATTTTAATACTTAAAATTTCCGTTAATATGTTTTAATCTGTCGTGTTTTTTAAAACATTTTTATAAGTTTTTAATTTTTTTAATTTTTTGTTTGGTTTTTATTACTTCTAGTGTAGTTTATTATTTGGCTAATTAATAAATTATCTTTCCACTTGGAACGAAAGTCGTGCATTAAAATATTAGGAGGTGAGCCTCCCCATGGGGGCTTGAATAATAGATCTAAATTTCACAAAGACGCAGTTAACATTTAAAAAGGGAAATGAAATTCAACAGGTGAACAGAAACTGACTGATATACTATCTTTATAAAATATAAAAGCTAAGCTCCTTCACTTTGTACAGCTGGTATTTATGATTTAGAACTTGTATGTACTTCTCAGTACACACAGTACTTAGCAAGCTATGAAAATTCATATATCTTAAATTATATCTTTTTGTGTGATTGTTGTTGTGATTTGTCCAGTTTTTCTAAAGAATTGAATATAAAATAAATTGCAGGTAGTTATTACATGCCCTGGTTTCGTTATGACTTTATGATTCTTCAAGCGTTTTGGAGGTAACATTACTAAAAGGCAAGTTAAGTACACTTCTCTATTTACCATTCACTATATAATAAAAATCTTACATTTTATTTAACGACTTTATTAAACAAACAAACAATAAAAAGATGTCTACCCTTAATAACGTTACTAGTGTATAATTTTTCTTGAAAAATAGTGCATTGAAGCAATTAGGCTGTTAAACATTATTTTATTCAATAATCTAATTGTGTGTAACTCAAGAGAAAAATTGAAAAAAGTTTTCCTTATTTACTAAAGATTTATCTGTTGTAGACTCAAAAATAAAATAAAATCTTATTCCTTCTCTCTAAGTGATTAATTTTGCCCTTTCATTGAGTTGAACTGGATACTAACGGTAATAAACAAGAGCTCTTTAAAAGACTTTTACTATTGTTTAATATTTGTCAAATTAAAATGAATTAAAAATTTTAAACTCTCAGTTCAAATTCAACATTCAGCCTTCCTCTGATACTTTGTCGAAAGTATTAAATCATAATATGACTATTATTGAATTCAATATTTCATTTCATTTCATTCTGAAAGATCTGGGGAAAAAATGCATTAATTTCTTCTTATGATAAATACAACATGAAGTATTTTATAAAAGTCAGAAGAATAATTTTTTCCTCATCGATATAAACGAACATCAACCAATAAAATTTTCCTAAACGTTAATTCAGTGTCAATAAATGGTTTTTCTGTATACGATGCATAAAATTACGTTTAGGTTTTCGTATAAAAACGCTTTATTAGGAAATTTTCGCCAACAATTAAATAATGCGAAAATTCATAGTAAGTTAAATAGACGTAAATTACGGCAAAAGAAATTATTCACTTTCCGAAAATTGATTGCAGTTAGAGAATTCTCACTTCCAACTTATGTGTCACTTACCTACATTAAAGCTCGGCTTTCTTTTACATAGAAATAGAACCAAATAGTCGTCGATATATGTCAGCTACGACTCTCAATTTCTATGTGTAACTTTCGGTCTTTGCACATCTTCAGCAGCATTTCAGCTGAAGTTTAATTAATTAACACATTAGTTTAAGACTTGATTATACAATATCTCGTTTTAGTTTGGCTTTATATTGTCAGTTCTCTTTAATTTTGAATATATGTTCCAAAGCGTCATATTAAACTGCAGATTATATTTTTAGTGCTCTGTTATTTTTATAGTGCAAATCCTGAATTTGTACAAATACTTCATTAATTCAAAAAAGTAAAATTCGGAACAAAGTAGCAATAGGAGACACAAAGAGAAAAATTAAATGAAATTGCTAAGAGTAGTAAAAGAATGGGATAAAGAAATTTAAATATTGGAAAATCTTAAAATATAAGAATGGAGAACAATATAACCAACGTTGTAAAAAACTGCAGATTCTTTTAAGCATGGGTTTATATAATTAATTGCTAAACTGTGAGCTTCAACGGTAACATTTTATGAAAATAGTTATAAAGTCAAAACATACAATTGAACAGAGATAAACGAAAATCAAATTCAAATTCAAAAAAAAAAAAAGAAGAAGAAGAAAATGTGGTAGATATGTTATAAAAATTTATTAACTTTTATTACATGAAACGGAATAATTTTATTTTAATAATGAAATTTAAAAAGTTATATGATAAAAGAACTACGAAAATGTGCAACAAACACAACAATGCGTTAAATTTATGTAATAAGTAACTGACTTATTTCACACTCAAAAGTGAAAATGATTAGGTAACTAATGGAAGCACCATTAACAAAATAATGTTTATTTGAACAAATGAGATCCGAAAGATAATTTCAAATGTTGTAAAAAATAACATTGTCTTAAAAAATAAAAATAAAAAAACAAATTTTAAAGAATAAATAAACTTATTTATAAGAAATAAAAATCTTTTTCAAATTGTTATTAAGAAGTTTTTAAGAAATTATATAATTTTAAGAAAAAGAGAATGAAATGAGTTGCATTTTGTAATTTTTCAAATTAATCCATTTTGTAATTTTTGTATTATAAATTTCTTTTTAAAAATTAGTTTTGTTTTCATCCATAACACATATTACACAAAATATATTTAAATTATTTTGAAAATGTAAATTCATATTATTATTTGATTCATATTATTTCTAAATAAATAATTATTTTTTTTATGTTTCTTTATGTATTTCAGTTTAAGCTGCTATCGGGGAAAGAAATTTTATTAATTGACTAGAAATAATTGCTTTTCTTGTCAAAAATATTATTATTATTCCTGTTCTATCCAACTTTAACATTATTATCCAAAAT
>BMAW01067347.1:0-46250 GCA_019974015.1 Nephila pilipes | reverse complement strand
TTATAGTCTATTTTGCTATAATTATCATGAAAGCCTTTAGAAAGCCATATAACACATTTTTATTTATTACTTATTTATTTTGACTTAATAGAGTAGCATTTAAGCCTATATCACAAAGACATTCTACAAATCGTCTTATTTGAGAAAGACAGAGATACAGTTTGATCTATTTTGTTGAGAAAATTGACAAGCCACCATACAAAAGTTTTCTGACCAAGTAAAGTGTACAGTTTGAAGTGCTTTTTGGGTGAATTGAGTATATTTTTAATGGCAGCAACTATGCTACATGTCCAAAATTTAGAAATTTATTTCAGATATTTTAGAAATTCTAGTTTCCTGTATGTTGTTGAGGGTCTAATTATGGGGAGCAAATAATACGAGAAGCTTTAAAATATTCACTAGTAATTAAAGAAATTATGAGTAACTTGAATTTACGTAAATGGTGACAAAAATGATAGAAATTTGATTTAAGAATTGAGAAAGAAAGCTACGATATTCAATTCGATCTGCTTAAATGATTTAATTGAAGGAAACTGGGTGAGAATACACAATAGGATTTTCAAAAGATAGTTTGAGGTAGTGGCGGCTTGATGTCAGAGCTTGAAACGAAAGAAAATACTGAACGATTTGTTCTTCAAATTACCAAAAATGTATGATCTTCTAGGACCCATGACACCACTTAATGTAAGGTTAAAATTTTGCTGCAAAGTTATGGTAAGGGAAGTTACCTTGAAATGCTCCAATTGACTTTAAATGACGAATGCCCTCGATGATGAAAAGATCCACAGGAATGGAGAGAAATTAGATTCCAAGATTTATTTTCGATCTGACGGAAATATAGAAATCCATGTTTGCTCTGAGGCAAGTCAAAATTCTAGGAGTAACAGTGTATGTTAAAGGAATACTGTGAACAGCTTTCTGTGAATTTGATGAAATTTAAAAGTATGTTAGAGTCGTATCAGTAAAGAAAATATACTTGCCTCGTCTTAGAATTACTGCGCTTTAGTAGCCAAGATTAGGAAATGATACTGAAATGTTTGAAATCGTAAGGCATCCTCTAATACTTTTGAATGACTGTAAAAATTGGATCAAAGGATCCAACAGAACATAGAAATCATTCGTCAAAAATAGTGTTAACGAAATTCAAAAATTAACTACGCCAGATTCGGTTTTATTGCACGTAAAATCAGAATATTGTAAGCAGCTAATGGAAATGTAATTGTTCTTAGTTCTGCCGCATGAAGTTCCGCTCATGAGCTTTTCGGCGGTAGTAATACTTTCCTCATTCATTACCTTTGAAAACAGTCTACAACAAAAGCTTTGAATGTAGAGGCTAGTTTATATACGATAAGTGTTATTTTATTATGAATTTGCCCATACAAATGAAAGAAAAGAAATGTGACCTAAATATTTATTTAAATTTTGAAAAAACATAAAATAATATTAAAATAAAGAAACATAAACATTACATAAGTGGGGGTGAAATTGAATTTAATATTACACAAGAAAAGATGTTTAGTAAAAGACGGCCCTTAACAGATTTTAAGCACCTCAATAGCCCGCGTAGGAGAAGCTGCAGTAATGGGAAGATCACCGTTTGTAACACTTGGCAATTTTACTCGTTCTTAAAAATACAGCTTCATGAGTGATATTGCTAAATTTTTCAATAACATTCTTCTGAACTTTGGAAATGCTTTGTGTTAAGCATAATTCGAAAGAGTTATTCCAATTATTTCTGCATGTAATACGCTATTAAGGCTGAAACAATGTCACACACAACGCACGATGTCAGATTTTACCATTAGATAGATAATGGACATTATGACACAAAAATGTTGCATAGTTTTCTTTATATTTAAGCTTTAATAGTGTTCCTAACATTTTCTCTTGAGAGCCTCTTCTAAAACTGAAAGAAATCGATGAATTTATTTTACACTGTGTATCTTTTTCTTTAATGTAACTAATATTGTTTCTTAAACCCTGATTAAATATTTTTATTACATGTAATTTTGAGAGCTTCTATTATTATTATTATAAACTCTTGTATCATGATAACGTTTACATCTAGTCCTGCGGAGAAAACCATTGCTTAGGAGCGACATTGGGTCTAATTTGAATAAAATAAGGGTGTTTCATATCTGAAAATTCATAAAACATAAAGAATAGAAAATTTGTTCTAAAAATTATTTAGAACAGTAATAAATGTATGAAATAACATTAAAATAAAAGAAACAAACGTAACATAAGTGGTGTTCAGAATTAAATTTAAAATTAGATATTAAAAATGCTTAGCCAACGGCGGTCTGTCGCAGACTAAAGGATTGTTAGTAAACTTCGCCAGAGGCGGTGCTGTAACATAACTGTCCGCTACTCTTAGCAGATTTACTCGTTCTGAAAGTGCACTTAGTGATACTGTTGAATTTCAAAGACCATTCATTGGAACATAGTTACATTTTGTTCATATTAATTGAAAAGTTTGGGAATTTATTTCTGC
This sequence comes from Nephila pilipes, assembly GCA_019974015.1. Lineage (NCBI taxonomy): Eukaryota > Metazoa > Arthropoda > Arachnida > Araneae > Nephilidae > Nephila > Nephila pilipes. The sequence goes on along the minus strand of BMAW01067347.1, from coordinate 43,756 downwards.
ATGTAATAGGTTTGGAAGAGCTAAAAGATGGTCAATTTCCATTAAGGACGTAGCCAGGATATAACTCTAATTCGTCACTGACGATAAGAGGCGTGACAAACTTAAGTCATAAATGTATTTTTGTTCTACGGAAGTGTTCGCAAACTTTTTATCTTGTGAACCCATTCTAATATCCGAAAGAAATTAACTAATTTTGAATTGTGTATTTTTCTTCAATATAATTAATCGTATTGTTTTACAATCACATTTAATCGTTTGTATTACAAATAAATTTAAGACTCTTTATTATTTTATTCGTATAATTTGTATAATGACATATAAAATTAAGACTGGTGAAATTCTGTTACTGGCGGACGTTCAGCACCATTTTGTATAAGATTGGTGGTATGTTATATCTGAAATATCAAATCATAAAGAAAAGAAATTATGTTAAAATTATTTTATTTGAAAAGGAACAAAATATGTATACACATTGAAATATGTATTACAAAATTACCTGAATTAAATTTACCGTTAAATAGTAAGAAATGCTTAGCCAACTGGGTGGTTCCTGGCAGACCAAAGGTTTCTCAGAACCCAACAGAGCCGTTTCGTTATGGGAACCTGTCCGTTACATTCTACCAATTTTACTCGTTCAAAAGTACAGATTAGTAATTCATATTGCAGTTTTAAAAACATTCATTTTAATTGGGAGATGAATTGTGTCCAGTTAAATTATTTGGCATTTTTGTCCATGTAATACGTTTTGCAGCGCTAAAATCTTGTATTTGTCCATCCATCAAGCACGGCCAGGGTTTAATATTACGTCGGCACTATACGTTTTAGACAAGGTGTGACGATATTCAGACATAGCTTATTTCATGTTGGTGTTCATAAAGCTTTATCCTTGAACCTCTTCCAATATCCGAAGAAATTGGGAGTTTATTTGCATCTTTCTTGACCTTGGTGATATGGACTTGATTAATTTCTACCAGGAGAGGCGTAATTGTAAAAGCACGTCTTACGGCGCGGCTCTTTAAATGTAATGATATGATAGACGCACATGCTTCCGTTTTGCTTATTTCTTTCTTGTTTACTTTTTGTGAAGTTCGAAGGTGAATTTATGGCCCTTAATGGGGTCAGGCTTTGGGCAGATGCTCAGCTGTTCGTTCTTATTCGGTAGGTTTTATTTCTAGTGACACTCACACGAAAAGTACAGTATTTATCTGATATTGAGACGAAAACTAATTAATGAATCTGACACGTTAGCGAAAATAATCCATATTTGTACATCGATATTAGAGTAAAAACAACGAAGAAGGTTCCTTGCTCAAAACTGCGTGTAGTCAAAATAAGTAAGACATATTACGTTGGACTGTGCATTCAATTTTTATAAATATAAATTACAACAAAATAAGTTTTATTTTTATATCTATATGTTCCATGTAATGGTACATCATGAAATTTATGTAACAAATGTAAATATATTTTGAATTTTCAAAGATATTATTTTATGTAATTATAATATGGAAAATAGAATTTTTGATTAAATCCTTTTTCGTATATTAAGGCTAAGTTTAATGTAATTTTAAATAACATATGTAAATACCTAACTATTTTTAATGAATAAATGATTTTAGAGGAATGTTTTACGAATCTGGCTTAATATCCAAATCGTTCATTGGTGACAGTCCGCTGTAAGAAGCCGCGGACCCAGAGAAGCACTTCTTTTTTCTCCCTCCGGTAGCGAAAGGGTTAATAAAACTATGGATCAGGCATTTTAATGGACATTTGAAAAACTAAACGTATTCTTTTATAAATTTGTAATATCAAAGTAATCAAATTTTCTACAATAATAATTAGGCGACTGAGAACAATTTTTGCTAATAATCGAAATATTTGTATTTTAAATACCAATTCAGTTAACATTTCGATTCAAAATAGTTAGTTATTGAAGGATTCTATAAATTCTTTTTGTACTTTTTTTTCAGGAAAGAATTCTGCGCGAATGTCTGAAATATTTTCGTACACACAAATAATGGAAACAATGTTTTTTTTTACCTTACTGTTAACATTTATAAAATTTTTCTTGTGTAATTAAATCCATTATCGTATAATTAGAAAACGTTTAAGGCTGATAAAGCTATATAGATGCACATATCTTAGAAGGCAAACATTCCATGAAAAGTACATTCATTAAACAAGGTTCTAAAGGAAATTGGACTCAAACTACCACTTTTAAAAATACTGTCGTTTATTTAAGAAATATTTTTAATATCATGTATGCATAACCGCATGGCATCGAGGGGTCCTGATCAAGAAGGGGAATCAGTTGAGGCCGTTCATTGCACTCTTCGAACGGTTGATAGCCGCCACAACCCCAACGTGGTTGATGGGATGTCCACTTTGAATCTGGGCTACGGAAATCGTGTGTCTCCTGGCAAAACACCAAGGAAGATACAGTTTTTCTCCCAACGGGTAGTATTGTTTGAAACCATACATAGTGTGTTAAGCTCACCAGAGATTTCAATATCTTGCTGTGATAAACATTCGAAAAATGACAATTTAAATAATTTCTAGGCATTGAACCAATCTCCTGATCAGGAGACGCCTAAATATTACCTGGTATAACCCAATGAGCCGCTTAACGTAAATTTACGACTGGCTTCACAAAGAATTAATTGATCGCCCCAAACACCGCATCTAAAACTTTTCAGTTGATTGCACTCAAAATAATCCTACACTATAATAACAATAGAAAATTGCTTTTGCTTAAAGGGCAAAGAAAACTTGTAGAACCATATTCATAAAGATCTCTTAAAAATTATTTAAAGATTTTACTAGGTCACTTCGTTTGATATTAAAATATGGGAATCTGATCGGGAACCCGACCAAGTTCATCAAATTAAACAAAACGACCACCATGACTATTTTCTTAGTAGAAAGGCGCATTAAAGATACCGAGGATATTTAAAACTCTGAACTAAATATCTCTTGATGAGTATCGAAGAAGTAATTTTAATAGAAAATAGACATTAGCAGTGTTATAATCTGAAGTTGTTTCAATCATGCACCTACAAAATTGTAAAACAAAGACTGATAACCCAGGTGTGCAGAAAGATCAATAATATGAGAAACCATCAAAGAATGAAGGAAGCATCCACACAAAGAATTACTTGAAAGTCTGACTGTCATGTTGCGTCATGAGGGTAGTCCCAAATCTTTGAGACTTAAATAAGGCCACAGGCGGTAAAAATAAAAATTAAAGAAACAATACACGCGGTGTTGTGCCCTGACTGCTTTGTGAAACGGCGCTGCTGTCGCCCTTGAACGAAAAAGAATGCAGTGAAACAAAAGTGACTGACGCGCAGAGTGTGGTTGAAATAAAATATGAGAAAATTGACAGTCCACCTATTTTGTGTTACTCTAATGAAACTGGGGCTCTAACAAGGAGCTATCGAGGGCCAAACATTGTCCCAGGAGCCTGAGAGTCAAATAGAACGTGTGCGTGACTATTGTAATTAACATTATTGATGATGAGTTTGAGGTTAATTAGATGAGCATTTGAGTGTCTAAACACAGAGGATTTATAAAGCACACTTCCTGGTCTCAGACAACAGTCCCGGCAATGAGGTAGGAGCAATTTAAGTTTTTGAGTGTGACCAAATCTCGAGTTGAAGTTAATTTTATTTTTGATGAGTTTTAAAAAGAAATTGTTAGTGATAATATTGTGCTTGAATTAGAGTAATTTTGTTATAACTTAAAATGTCGGGTATAGCAAAGTTAAAGAATGTTGAATTAAGAACCGTGGCCGAGGAAATCGGTTTAGTTGTTAACGAGGGTATGAAAAAGTGTGAATTAAGGCGTTTAATTGAGGATAGTGATGTGTTCAAAAATGACAACGAAGCTGTGAAAAGTGCTGTAGAGGATGTCTTAGAAAATAGAAATAAAAAATCCGATCAGGATAGTGAAATAGAAATAGAGCGTTTAAAAATCGAAAGAATTAAATTGGAATTACAATTAGCGCAAGTGAAGGCTAATGGAAATAATACTTCTTTTGATCAGGGGTGTAAAAGCGAACCAGAAGAATCACTGGATAGCTTATTAAAAAGTGTGAGGACGTTGACTATTAAACCTCCTAGTAAGTCCCAAGAATGGGGTTTCTTTTTTACTTCGTTAGAGAGAGCATATAGTACTAAAAAGGTACCTGAGAAATTTAAAGCTGAGATTTTGTTGAATTTGTTAGGGGATAGAGCCGCTAATATTTTAACTTATATAGAGGGAAAAGATTTAAACAATTACGACGAAGTAAAATCTATCGTTTTGAGAGAATTTGAGCCAACCGCGCAAGCAGTATTAGAGAATTTTCGAAACTCTTCTAGAGTAAACGAAACTCACGTGCAATTCGCTTCGCGTTTAACAACTAGTTTCGAATACTATTTAAAATTGAGAGGAGTAGCGGATTTCGAAACCTTGAAACAACTAATAGTATCGGATAAATTGTTCCAAACTTTAGATAGAGATATAGCCACGCATATTAGCATAAGACAAAATCAAAAATGGTTTACCCCTCTTGAGTTAGGCAAAGAGTGTGATTTATATTTTGCATCAAAAGCGAAGCCCTTAAATGAGACGAGAAAAGACCAAAAAATTTATAATAATAAATTTAAAACTGCATCTAAAGTATTTTTCAATGAGGTAAAAAATAAAAATTGTGATATATGTCTGAAAGATGAAAATCATCCGGTTTATTATTGTCCGCGATTTAAAGCACTGTCGGTTAATGAGCGAATAGAGGTAGTGAAAAATAAAAAACTTTGCTTCAAATGTTTAATGCCCAATTGCAGTGTTAAAAGATGCTCGTACAGAAATTGTTTTTGTGGCAAAGCTCACAATAAATTAATTCATTTTCCAAAAGAAGCAAAAAGTGTTTTGTCTACGAAGGCGGATGTGTCGGATGTCGTAAATAATTCGCCGTCGGGGGGGAAAATTACTGAGCAAAGTTCTACTCTCTCCCCCAATGAGTGGATTACGCCTTTCGTTGGAACAAATTTAATCGAAAATAAAAATGTAATTTTGTCTACTGTAAAATGTTTGATAAAAGACAGATGTTCGCAGTGGCAGGAAATGTGATGCATGCTTGATGTAGGCTCGCAGATTTGCATTATGACTCAGCAATGGTTACAACTAAAAAGTGAAAGGATAAATCAATCTATTACTTGCATTAATAATGCTTCGCTGGCAGTTAATCGCAGAGTTACAGCAACTGTGGCGAATAAAAATAAAAGTTTTGAAAGAAATATTTCCATGTTAATAGTACCAAAAATAACGGATTTAATTCCTCATCAAAAATTAGATACGTGTGTGCAAATTCCAGAATCTATTGAGCTTGCGGATTCTAATTTTAATATACCGGGAAAAATAGATATTTTAATTGGTGCTGAATACTTTTATGATATAATAAAGCCTGGTAAATTAATTGCAAAGAATGCGAATATGATATTACAGGATTCGGTTTTTGGGTATATTGTGGGAGGTAGTATTCCAAGATCAAATAAATTAGATTCCAATTATTGCGGTTTAATATGTGGGGAAGATGACTTAAATTCAAACTTGAGAAAATTTTGGGAGATTGAGGAAATAGAAAACGATTTACCTAAGAGTAAAGAAAATTCTGTATGTGAGGAACATTATGCGCGAACGCATAGGAGAGATAAGTCAGGAAAATATATTGTAACTATGCCATTTAAAGAACATCCTTCATGTTTAGGGAATTCAAAAGATATTGCTGTAAGGCGACTTGAATCGTTATGGACTCGTTTGTCTAGAGACCAAGAATATTTAAACTTGTATTCCAATTTTTTAAAGGAATATGAAGAATTAGGACATATGACTGAAGTCAGAGATAGTGCTGAGGTCGATGTGACATATTATATGCCTCATCATGGCATTTATAGGCCTCATAAAAGTACAACAAAATTGAGAACAGTATTTAATGCTTCCACCTTGACTACTAGTGTAAAATCCTTAAACTCCATTCAATATAACGGTGGAGTTATCCAAGATGATTTGTTTACATTATTAGTGAGATTCCGTAAACACATCTTTGCATTTACGGGAGATATTCGTCAGATGTACCGCATGATTAATATAGATGAGAGTCAAAGAAACCTCCAAAGAATTTTGTGGAAGGAGGGCATTAATGAACCGGTTAAAGTATACCAACTTAATACCGTAACATATGGAACAGTTAGTGCTCCCTTCCTAGCGATGCGAACTCTGAAACAAATTTCGCTTGATGAAGGAAAAAACTTTCCAATTGCTGCATCGGTCCTGTGTGAGGACTTTTACATGGACGATGTTTTGAGTGGTGCAAATACATTAGAGGCAGCAAAAACTCTGAAACATCAGCTCATTGAGATTTTAAAAACCGCTCAAATGTCATTACACAAATGGTGTGGGAATAATTCAGAGCTTACACCAATAACGGAAAAGGAATACGAATTCTCATCTACCGATGAAATAAAAACTTTAGGAATTTCCTGGAAGTCTAGAACGGACTGTTTTACCTTTAAGGTAGAAGTGGAGCAAAATGCTCATCCTACTAAAAGATCAGTTTTATCCATCATCGCTAGACTTTTTGATCCACTTGGATTGCTTGGTCCAGTGATCACGAAGGCCAAAATTTTCATGCAACAATTGTGGTTGCTGAAAATTGATTGGAGTGAGGCGCTTCCTACGAAAGAAGCTTGTGAATGGAAAGAATTTGTGAAATCTTTAATGATGTTGAACGATATGAATATTGAAAGATGCATTGTGATTCAAAACGCTAAAGTGATTGAACTCCATGGATTCTGTGACTCTTCCGAAAAGGCGTATGGGGCTGCAATATACGCCAGAACGGTCAATTCGGTTGAAGTTAAAGTAAAGCTAGTAGCGAGCAAGTCCCGTGTAGCTCCAATTAAGCAGGTAACAATACCTCGATTGGAGTTATGTAGTGCTGTTTTATTGACAAAATTAATGCATAAAGTACAGAATGCGTTAAAAATGGATATTGCATCAGTCTTCTATTGGTCAGACTCTACAATAGTTCTTTCGTGGATGAAAAAAGAACCTAGGGAATTAAAGACCTTTGTGGCGAATCGAGTTGTGATTATTCAAGAGTTTACCAAAATAAACCAGAAGCATCATGTTCCTTCGGATTTAAACCCCGCAGACATCATTTCGAGAGGACTTGATCCAGAGAAAATTCAATTAAGTGACTTGTGGTGGTTCGGTCTATCATTTCTTCAAGAGTGCCTTGTGAACTTCCCTGGTGATAGCTACGATCTTCATAATAGTGAATTATACCAAAGAGAGCTAAAGGATCATCAAGGAGAACCAGTTTGTCTTTTAGTGCACAACTGTGAGATTCTTCCCATTATTAATAAGTGTTCTTCATTTACGAAACTATAAAGAATAATTGCATGGTGCATGCGATTTAAGGAAAATGCAAGAAATCCCTTACAGAGAACTACTGGCAACTTAACTGTACCAGAATTATCTGCTGATTTAATTTGTTTAGTGAGAAGTGTGCAATTTGTGTATTTTTCAAAGGATATTCAGTGTATTATGAAAGGGGAAAAATTATCCAATTCCAGTAAATTATTAAATTTGTCTCCATTTCTTGACGAGAAGAATGTACTCCGTGTTGGCGGAAGACTGCAACATTCTGAACTACCTTTAAATCATAAACATCCTATGTTAATCCCTAATAACTGTAATATTTGTGATTTGATTATTGATCATTATCATGTGTTTTATCTCCATATAGGTGTTGAGGACACACTGGCTAACTTACGTACACAATTCTGGGTCACAAATGGTAGATCCACAGTTAAAAGAGTTTTGAATAAATGTTTAAAATGCCTTAAGGTAAGTGCTAAGGCTAAAAACCAAATGATGGCAGATATGCCCAGTGCCAGAGTTAACATTTCTAGAGTATTTTCTAAAGTCGGTATTGATTTTTGTGGACCATTTAGTATTAAGTTGTTTTCTGGTCGATTAAAAAAATTGTATAAATGTTATGTATGTATATTTATATGTTTTGTTGTTAAAGCAGTTCACCTTGAAATTGTAAATAGTTGTAGCTCAGATGCTTTTATGGGTGCTTTAAAACGATTTATTTCCCGTAGAGGAAAACCCAGTGATATCTATAGTGATAATGGTAGAAATTTCGTTGGAGCAAATAATGAGTTAAAGAAAATATTAAAAGATTTGTTCAATAAGGAAAATACAGGGAAAATTGAAACATTCAGTGCCTCAGAAGGCATCATTTGGCATTTTAATCCACCTGCTACCCCTCATTTCGGAGGTTTGTGGGAAGCAGGCATTAAATCATTAAAATCGCACCTAAAAAGATTTGTAGGAAATGCCGTTCTTACTTATGAAGAATTGAGCACCTTTGTTACCCAAGTAGAGGCAATATTAAATTCTAGACCTCTTAGTAGTATTTCTAGTGATCCTAATGATGATTTTATTCTCACCCCAGCCCATTTTTTAGTTGGATCGTCGTTAGCAGCATTACCAGATCCAGATTTAACTGAGGTACCAATGAATAAGTTAAATAGATGGCAATTGGTACAAAAGCTTACTCAAATATTTTGGACAAAATGGTCCTCAGAGTATTTAAATCGTTTACAATCACGTGTCAAATGGCACAAAGGTGAGAAAATGTTTAAAGTAAATGAAATTGTACTGGTAAAAAATGAGGATAACTTTAAAACTCTTAATTGGAACCTAGCAAAAATAATTAAGGTCCACGCAGGAGAGGATAATATAATAAGAGTTGTAACATTGAAATCAAACAAAGGTATATATCAACGTCCAGTAAACAAGATTATTAAATTACCTTTTTATGATTGATTGTCAATTTGAATTGTATATGTATATGTGTTACTATTCATTATTATTGTATTTAATTGTTTGAATATTTTCTATTGTGTATTAATAATGTATACTTTGTATTATGTTGAAAAATTTTCAAATTTGTCAAGGCGAGCGGTATGTTGTGCCCCCTGACCGCTTTTGTGAAACGGCGCTGCTGTCGCCTTGGAATGAAAAAGAAACAGCAGACGCGACTGAGCGCGCAGAGTGTGTGGTTGAAATAAAATATGAGAAAATTGATACAGTCCACTTATTTTGTGTTACTTTAATGAAATCAGTTTCTAATAAGGAGCTATCGAGGGCCAAACAAGTGGGATTCGGAATTAAGGTTACCTTTAGAGAATATGAAATGTTTAGCCAACGGCAGATCTTGGCAGAATAAAGTCTTTCAGTAACCTCAGCCAGAGGATACGTGATATTTCGATGATCACTGTGTGGATAGGATTTACACTAAACAATTTTAATCGTTCTTAAAAGTACAGCTTTATAAGTGCTATTGCTAAATTTTTCAAGAATGTTCTTTTAAACTTGGAAGATCCATTATGGTCAGTTTAATTCGAAAGTTTTAGTGAAATCATTTGTGCATGTAATAAGTTTTGAAGTGCTAAAAAATTGTCAGTGTCCTTAATGCATGTATCTAAGATTTAACATTAGGTATTGTGCTGAAAGTTTAAGGAGGTTTCTTCCATTGAATGGTCGTTCTTTGTGCAGAAAAGTATTTCATGAGTACATAGTTCGTTTTAAAGTCAAACCAATAGTGACATCTCAGCTAATGGGCAATCTACCCCAGGACAAAGTAATTCTTGATTATCATTTTAATTGCTCTGGTGTATATTTCTGTAGATGCTGTAATTTATGATCAAATGTCGTAATCAAAGTTAGGGTGTCCTACATAAAATGTATCTATGTATATTTGTATGTTTTGTAAATGAAGCTGTTCATGTAGAAATTGTGTCTGACCTGATATCTAAGGACTGTATTGCGACCCTAAAAATAATTTTGGTCGCACATGTAAGAGTGTGAAACTGTATTCTGACAATGGAAAAAAATTTTGTAGGTGCAAATCAAGAAATTAAGATAATCTTGAAACTGGCTTAGGAAATTTTTGTTTTTGTTTTTTTTTTCTTTCTTTTATCTACTAAGGATATATAATGGAAGCTCATTCCTCCGAGAGCGCCTTCCTTTAGTGGTTTGTGGGAAGCGGCTGTAAATTCTGCAAAATATCATCTAAAAGGAATCATAAGCAAATGAAATCTCACATGTGAGGAATTGTCTAACCGTAGGCATTCAAATTGTTTGAATTTTAATTTCCAGGCCTCTGAGTCCGTTAGTAAGCAATGTGGATGATTTGACCCGTTTAAACCCAGTTCATTATCTAATCCGTAGATCAATGAACTTAATTATTGAGCCTCATTTAGCTGACTTAAAAGGGAATATCCTCAAAAGATGGCAAAGAGTAACTAGGTTGGTGCAGCTCATTTGGAATAAGTGGCTTCGATTCTACCTAAATGAGATGCAACAACGTAATAAATGGCAATTCCAAAAGAAAAATGTCAAGGTCGGTGATCTAATTGACCTCATCGAATTCAATAAGCCAATTTTTAAATGGCCTTTGCAGAGATTTGTAAGAATATATAGTGGTAGTAATAATCTAATTACAGTTTGTAAAAATAAAAACCGAAAATGATGAATACAAACGAGCTATTTAATGAGTGTGCGTTAAACTGAATATTATTTAAAGTGTAATGTACCGTTCTTTGTCCTTAAAAAGATTTTGTTAATTGTGTTTAAGTGTTGAATGTGTGTAACATGTCAACGGCGAAAGAATGTTTACGCCCATTTTTCTGTCGTGTGCACTGATCAGCGATAGATGGCGCTGTTCATAATTTTTACATATTGTACGTTAGGTGAAATCTTTTGATGAAACCCACAGTCCACGATACTCTCGCGTGTGTAGTGGTTTTGTGGTGTGTTCCTTTTTTCTTTTGAGTATGAGTGAACTATAAATGTGTTCCTAGCGATAAGAAAAAGTTATTTCGCTTCTGTATGAAAATAGCAAGCTTATTTCTGCAATTCACAACCGAAAAATATTTAATTATAAACCTTCAGAGAAAGAAAATCCTGAAGATCTTCGTCTATTTACATATAACTTGAAGAAAAATATTCGCTTCTTAGAAAAATTTAAAGGCATTAACTTTGTTAATATTTTGTTAATAAATTTAATTTGTGCGAAATTGGAAAGAAAAAAAAGAAACACACAGACAGTTTTAATTAACGGTTTACTCCCATAAAGATCCTACTTGAGAAACATTTTTAAATTTCTTAGAAATGAGATGTGAAATTTTAGAGAATTTGAATTATTTTTTTGTTTCGATTCGACACCGAAGTCATTAAATCACAAATTAAACTTGAAAGAAATTGTGTTCATTCACAAAAACCTTTTTAAGAAAATCTGCTTCACTATATTACGTGTTTTGTAAAGATAGTCATTCTTTATACAAATGTCAACGATTCTTAAAAATGAAAGAATTGGAAAGTTTCAATTTTTAGATATCAAAATTCTGTACCTTAAGAGTTTGTCTTCATGACATAAATTAGACTATTGCACTTCAAATACCATAGGGTCCGATTGTACGTTAAAAGGAAGACTCAGAACTTCGACCAGATTTAATGCGCATATTCTGCTATATGGCGAGTCTTCGGGGGCATCAGAGCTTGAGCCTATTACTCGACGAAAACATCAGCCGCGAGTTGGGGGTGTCTTTATATATATATATACACTGCTGGCCGAACTGGGCTTGGATGACTGTAACAGGCTACTCATGGAGTGCTAATTCTAGCCTTTGCCATATTTCATCAATCATATTAGCTGGAGAGGGGTGGCGGAGCCAGTCTCTCAACAACAGATGCCCAGATGTTTTCAGTGGTTTACAGATCGTTAAGGGAAGGGAAACCATCGAATAACCTATGTATCGAAAAAAGTCAGAACACGACATGCAACATGTGATTTTGCATTATCTTGTTGGAAAATGGTGTTTTCGGGCCTCTAAGACAGGGAACATCCACTGAGGGGGGTAAAACACCAGAAATGAACCAATTTGCGTTCAAATTACCGTCGATCCGAACTAGCGAATTATCGATGCGAGCGTAAGCCATCACACCAGGTGCGGGACCCCTATGCCAATATCGAATGCAAGCAAATCCCCCCCGAAAGAGAGGTCCCCCCCCGAAACACCAGACACGCATACGATCATCAGATTACAGCACGGAAAACCGGGATTCGTCTTAAGAAACGACATTATGCCACTCTTGTATCCAGCATTGTCGTTCGACACACCAGAGTCGCCGTATCTGTCTATAATGCATTGTCAAAAGAAGCCTAAGTAATGTTTTAAGCGCTGAAAGGCCACACTGTTGCAAACGCTCTCACAACATAGAACGAGCGGATGCTGGGAGCGTGGAAAATATACCCGTTTCCTGAGTAATGGTCCGTGATGTGGTTGTACAGTTTTGCTGTGCCGACCTCACAATATGGCTGTCTTCTTGGTCGTGGGAGGGCGAGGAGATATTGCACCCTCAGCAATCCATTGACTCCATATGCGCACGACAGAGGTCCGATTTCGACAAAGGCGATATCACGGAACGATAATGAACTGTCTCGATAGACAACGATCCTGTCTGTATTGAATTCCGACTCTTGCTGGTAAGCATTTCTTCTTTTTCGAGGGATAATACGAAATTCTGAGATAACTCCGACCTTACAAAGCGGCTTTCCGAATGAGAAATTCATTACAGAATCTTTCAATTATGTAGTTCTTTCAGATGTTGTTTCTCTCTCCTTCGTCGTCTAAATGCTCTGAAATATTATTTATTTTCATATACAAAACTCTTCTTCCTTTCATGTGTGATTTTGACGTTCGTCAGATCCTTCCGTACTGGTGTTGCAATTTTAATGGCCAGCAGTGTATGTATACACTCAGGAACATTGGAAATAGCCCGTCAAGAAGAAAGCGAGTTACAATCGAGAAATTTTATAAAGTAATTCAAAATGTCCAATATGAAAAGGATATTCGTTAGGTGACAATGCGCATGACCACGCAACCTGCATTGGCTCTACCATCAGGAAGTGGGTCCTATACAAACCGGCGCAAAGCGGAAGATTTTTAAGCGTAACTAAGTATCACAGTTCAACTCTAAGTGGTCTTTAGAAAGCGAGAGTGTCAGGTAGACGGTTGAAAAGATATTTTGCTCAGTTAATTGATTTTGAAAGTGACCTGATCATCGACATGAAAACCGCAGGCCAAATTACGCACCGGTTTTGTTCACCAGGTAGGTAAGTTGTACTGTGTCGGCAGAACATGTTGTGATCAGTGGACACGAGATTACACCCACGTTCGGGGAACCGGAACTGGAATCAACCAAGAAAACTACTAATCAAGAGGATCGGAGAATCGTGCCTCGTTAATCCTAAAAAGCCTCGTTTCACGAGTACAATCAGAAGTAGGGCTGTTAGATGTTACACAAACCTTTTTCTGACGCCTAGCGGAAGGGAATCTGCATTCCAAGCGCCTATTTCGTGTAATGCTTATAACATTGAAATATCGGTGGTACCGTCCACAGTGGTACCAAGTCAGAGAGACGTTAAATGCAACAGTCTGACAAAACTAGATATTAAAGAGAGAAGTTCCGGTTTATTTTGGGGACAGATGATAACCGCGTACACGTGTGGAGACGACTTGTTGAAAAGTACATTTCCACCCACTCTGTCACGTGTCACATTCCTTGCACAGCAGGCGTAAGGGTCTGAAATGCCACTGCCTACGCTAGCCGATATACTCTAATTATGGTGCTTGGAATCTTAGTGGGCCATTGTTATACTGGTGACATTCTTCGAGCCCACATGGTGCAGTACCTAAATGGTCTTCCAAGGCAATTTTTCAGCAAGATAATTCTCATCTGCACCCTGTTGGAGTAGCTCAAGATTTTCTACATCATGTTCAGACTCTTTTATGGACGACCCGCTCTCTGAACCTGTCCCCTAGAGAGCATTTTTTGTATCAGTTGAAACACCTCATGCCGTCGTATAACTCTCTACATGATTTAGATGTAGTTGCTCAAGATTTGTGGGCCCATATACCTCAGGACTACATCCGACGTCAAGTCAACTCAATGCTAAACTATGTTACGAAATGTATTACAGCAGAAGGTGGTCCGACGCGCTATTGAAGTTGCACTGTATTTGTCCAATTGTACACACTGTAATTATTTCTTTTTACACAGTTTATTTCAGACTCCCTTCTCAAGCCTCTTTCATTTTTCTGACAATGCCGACATCCTCTCCCAATTAAACAACGTCAACACATCCAAGAAGAAAAAAATTCAAAAGCACCTCAACAAAACTGAAAAAGAGTTAAATCTTTGGCGTATAGCCGTTAACGTAGACAAAACAAAAGTCATCATCTTCCGCAAAGGTGATGTTCCTCCTCCAGCAAAACCACTCAAATTATTCTCTTAAATTATTTCCTGGAACATTGACGTCAAATTTCTAGGAATGTATCTTTATTCCAAATGAACCTTTCGAGAGCATGACTGCCAAATTGTTGTCAAATGTTTGGCAAAAATTCACAAATGCATCCCCTAAATTGGTAGTTTCTCCCCTTTCTTTTCAAATAAATTTTTAGCCCATAAACAAATCTTCCTCCCTTATGCTTCCTCCATTTGGGGTCATGCCGCCCAAACACACCTCACAAACTTCAAATTTTACGAAATAAAATTCTTCGCATCTTTGTTAACGCCTCCTGGTTTATCCGCAAAACTGTTATTTATAAAAACCATAAAATTCCATTAATCAAAACACACATTTCTCATGTTACCCGTAATTTCTACAACACACATTCTTACGACAAAAACCATTGAATCAAAGCTGAAAGACTTTTTGCACACAAATGTGACATCCACCCCTACCCATTATCAAACATGTAACAACTACTTTAATTTATATCCCCCTAAAAAAATTTTCTTTTCAAAAGTCAAACAATTTCCCTTCCCATTTCGGCTTTCCAATATTCTGTTTCCTTCCCTTCCATCCATCCATCCATCCAAACAATTGTAATTCAGCTTATCCCCTCTCTAAATCAATCAAACGTTCGTTCATTCTTCCTTTCTCTCCTCCCCTTTCCCATCTGGAAAGGGGTTGTTCAATGCTAAATTTGTCTTATTTTCACTTAATCTGAACACGATTTTTGGTTATTAAATTTCATATTGTTAAATTTTAACTACCACTATTTTTTAGAATTATTCATGCATTACTATATAAATTATTTAAAAAAAACCAACCAAAACACTTTTTTTTCGGGGAGAAAAAAACAAATGAAATTAAAAACTTGAAAATAAATTATTATTTGTATCTTTCCTTTCCGTCATCCTTTTTGCTTTCTGCTGTGTTCTGCTCCATGCTTCAGCACGATGTAATCTGTCTGTTTCCCCTTCTTAATGTTTTATAATGAAACAAGAGTAAACGCCTGTCCAGGCCGGTACTCGAAGATATTTTTAATTGTTGATCATTATGTGTATTAAATTTCATTCTGATCCGAAATTCCCTTCATGGTGTGCTATTTTAATGTTCTTGAGTGTTTCTTCAAATGCCTATATTGCTATATTAAAGGGGTTTCTTTCGTCGAGGGTAAATGTGCTAGATTAATTTCGGACAATGCCACACATTTCGTAAAAGCATCAAAGAAATTGAGAAAATCACATAATATTGTAGTACAACCAGACTTTAAAGTGACTAATTTTCTATACGCTGAAGGGATACATTGGAAATTTATACCACCCAAATGACCCAACATTGGAGTAATTTGGGAATCTTGAGTTATAAATCATTTAAATTTCATGTAAAAAGAATTACTGGCAAATTTACATTGACTCTAGAAGAGTTACTCATAGTAACTTTGCAAACTGAGGACCTCTCATTCCCCTTCAAGCTGATGTTAAAATATTCGAAGTTCTAACATCTGGTCACTTTCTCATCAAACGAGATATGAGTGCAGTTGTTAAATTAGATTTATGTTCTGTAAATACCAATAAACTTGAAAAATACAGGAAAATTAATTTTAAAAATTTTGCAAAATACATTCTTTAAGAAAAGAAACGAAGCCTCAAGGAGTATTCCGATGGAGACATAAATTACCCGATAGGAAAATTATGTACAAAGTAGAAATTATTAAAATTTAAAAAAAAATTAATGTGTGTGTAGGTTTATTTCAGAGTTGCATAGTTACACAGTAATGAACACAATAAGATTTTGACCCACCTCTAGCCTGGATACTAGCTACCACACGACGTAGCATGTAGTGATAAAGCTTTCTTATGGCCTCCTGCAGTATTTCTTGCCAAATTTGCTCCAACTATCGGGTTGGTCTTCAACTTTCCCTTTTGGATACAGTTGCCTACCCTTCATATCCCTGTACATGCTCGATAGCAGAGAAAGAACTGGCTGGTCTAGGAAGTGTTTGAAAAGCTTTAAGACAGTTCACAGCAACACGTGCCGTATGTTTTCTGGCATTTTCCTGGTGAAAAATAAGGTCAAGGTACTGCAAAAAGAACGGTAACAAAACAGTTCTTGGAATGTCGTCGATGTACCGCTGTGCTGTAAGTGTGCCTCAAATGACGACTAAATGGATCCGGCTATGAAGGGAAATGACACCCCAGACTATAACTCCTGGTTGAAGGTCTCTGTGGCATGCAATAGTGAAAGTAGGATCGGCACGCTGTCCTGGGCGTCCCCAGTCACGTCTTCGATGATCGTCAGGACGCAGTTGAAAGCTGGATTCGTCGCTAAACACTATACTTCCCTAGTCAGCATCATTCCAACCTGATCGAGCCGAGCACCAATGTAATCTGGCTCAACAGTGTGCAGGTGCGAGTAGCTGGTGGCGTAGTAGTCGGTACGAGCGTAGATTTAGCACTATTAGCAGTCTGTGAATGATCATGGTGGACACTCTTGTATGGGTCGCTCGTCTGATGGTTTGTAACGATGAATTAGGCGCTGTGACAGCTGATCGGACAATCACTCAGTCCACCTTATCTGCTAAGAACTAGGTCGACTGCTACTATCCTGACGCTGATATCTGCCATTGTCTACCCATTCTTGCCAGCATCTTCTAATCGCCGCATGGCTTCGACTCGTATGACGAGCGATTCTCCAATTTGCCCAACCAGCCTCTTTCAATCCAGTACTACGACCATTTTCAAAATCTAACAGTTGCTCGTAACGAACGCGAATCTTGCGGCGAGGCATTATTTCAGTCGTTGAAATGTATCTTAAATCGGAATGCAACAGAAAATTTGATCATTCGATTGAGAATCATTTCTTATATACAACTGCTGAGTGCGCAATTCTGATGCGCTGTAGCTCTCGCTATTCATTCATTGCACACCAAATTTTAATAATTTGCATGTTCGGTCTAAATTTCTTTGCATACGAAATTTCATTACAATTGAGCAACTCTTTCTTCGTGCGTTTTTTTTTTTTTTTTTCCTTTTTGTTATAGAGTGTAAATTGAAATCCTGAAGAAAAAATATGTTAACAATTAACAAGCACGTAGTACTTGGAATTTTCATTAAGTAAATGTAAAACCTAAGACTATTGTATTGCTAAAGGAAAATAAATTCATTGCGTTTCCCCTGGGTGTTTTTAAGTTATTAGGTCGGGCTTAGGAAGGAGATGAAAGTAGAAACCTATTAAAAAAAACTTTGGCTTAAAAAGGAGTGGCGACTTAATGAATTCTACCTCCCTCCATCGGTGTTGGAGGGAGAAGAAAAAACAGGCCATCAAAAGCCACAAGGTGGAACTCGAGGAAGTGGTGTGACATTGGGCTATTCGCGGTTTCTCTTCACTACCTTTGCTCAACCAAAAATGAAACGCGATACGTAAAGTTATTATGTAAAGCAGTTAGAAATGCAGTGAAGTGGTTGAGTTAGGAAATATATAAACTCCGACTGAAGGTTGCAAGGCTGTCTGAAAGAGAGGCTGAAGGAGTAGAGAGATTGTTGCTAGAAGTATATTTTCTGTTGTTCTCAACAGTTGATCCAGAGTCTGAGTTGCAGTCGAGGAAGTATTAGTGGTATGAGTCTGTTAGATTACTATTGGTGGGTTGAACTAAGATATTAGAAAACTTACCCTGGAGAGCATAGCCATTTGTTGTCATAGTAAATATAAGTTAATAAATTAAGTATAGATTGTTCTAGTGTCTCTTTAATTATTTGTGTCGTAATGTTTAATAATTGAATCTAGTGATGGCGCAAGATACGCCCGGGTTTGGCGGGCGTCACAGTGAACACTTTCAGTTCAGCAGGTTTGACATCCTTCAAGTTTGGAGATCAGTGATCAAGAATCGGATGAGTGATAGAAGTCGTGGATGGAACTGTGTTCAAAAGGATTTGTAATAGTCAACCACATCTCTTTTCTACGTCTAATATAATATTTTTTGTGGGTGCTTCAGTGTATGTTTGGGCCAAGGTAGTCTAGTGGTCAAGGGCGTGGACTAGAGGCCGGCAGTTTTCGTTCAGTCGAGGGTTCCATCCTTGGCCACCAAAGACGCGCCGTGTAGCCGGGCTGATGCTCGTTAAATCTGTTCGGGGCCCAAAGTCCTCCCTTTGGCGTGGTGTGGATGATAGGAGAGGGGGTGCCAGCTCAGGTGTCGTCCTCGTCACTTGATCGGGGTTCAAAATTACGAGGTCCTTCGCCAATAGCCCTCGTGTTGTTTCTAATGCGACGTTAATAAAAACTTAACTAAACTAAACTCAGTGTATGTTTGTTTTTATTAAGTTGTTTAAACAAAAAGTAAAATGAAGATAAGTTAAACGAGTAACTGCGAAAAATGCATACTGCGCAACTTCTTCACCGGCCTCCACTTGTATGGAAAGAAGAGAGAAAGAAATTTAATTGCTGCAATCGACGTATTTGGAAATATACGAAGCTTACAGTGTTATATTACAGTCCAGTGCAAGAGTGCAACATATAAACATAAGGCTAAGAGATTCATAGTC
The DNA here is from genome assembly GCA_019974015.1 of Nephila pilipes. Taxonomy (NCBI): domain Eukaryota; kingdom Metazoa; phylum Arthropoda; class Arachnida; order Araneae; family Nephilidae; genus Nephila; species Nephila pilipes. The sequence continues at coordinate 24,802 of BMAW01067347.1, read as the reverse complement.
ATTTTCCTTACCTACTACGTTAGATTACATATATAGTATTTTGATAATTCATAGTATAAAATCTTTAATATTGTTTAATCTTCTCTCTAGGTGTCAAAAAAATGGCAGAAAATAAAAAAGAAAAAAAAAAGCTAAATTTCAAGAAGAACCGCAACAGATCTGCTTTTTTTTTTGAGGGGGGGGGGTATATGAAGTTCCTCATGGCAATGAAATTGCTTGGACTTCAGCATTTACAATTCAAGTTTCTACTGGATAAGAAAGCTCCTAAACTGTATTGCAACGAAATTCGTTGTGGAACTGTATGTTTATACACAATTATCGAATCAGAAAAATTACGACAAAAAATGACAGTAACAAATATGATCAAGTGAATATAAGTTATCTAAGTTTATGATCAATGAATATAATTGTTCCAGGTTTGTGGTCACGTCTTATAATTGATAAGTTTAGAATGTTTTGTATTAAAACCAGGCCTGTACAACACAAAGGAGTTTTTGCTTAGAATGCTGAAGGTAGATTATTTTCCTCTACGTATTACTTTTTTAAAAAAATGCCTAAGGGTGAAAGCCAGCTTCGCAGCTGGTTAATTTATTCAAAAACGTTATACTCGTTATTTCTTTTCTGTTATATACTATATTCTAACGACTATGAAATGAACAATCTTCACGATTTACTCGTATAGATGGCTATAATAACTGGAGAAAACTGTCAACTGTAATTCAAGATCATGAGCTTTCTTTTTGGCACTTTAATTTATTTATTGCTTGGAAAGAATTACTAAAAGAGTTAATTTTATATTCTGCTGTTCATAAAACAAACCAAGTCAATATAAATAAGGAAACGGAATGACTTAAATTATATTACTTCAACCAACTGTAGATGTGATTCAATTTTTTGCATGTGTTAATATTCCATTTCTTGGAAACCATGACATAATAGAAACGCCTATTATTAAGTAAATACTACTCTTTGCTAATGGATTATATAAAAAGAATAAGAAAATCGATAACTAGAATTGTGCATCATTTAGCACATAAATTACAAGAAAAAATTATTTCTACATTAGAAAATGAAGTTCTTAATAAAGTTAAAGACAATGTAGAAGCAGTCACATACTATAGTATTCGAAATCGATTGTACTCCTGTTATTTCCCTTAACGAATGAACTTCAATCATTTTTAGGTTTGTAAGTTTTGATGAGTAAAGAATAACTATAATGAGTCGCTTATAGCGTTTCATGAAATATCTGATGTGACTCGAGAAGGACTAGAAAAAAAATTCTTTTGAAAAGATTAAGTGAACTTGATTCAGAATATTATGAATTTTAGAGAGCAGGCTTACTATAACGGTAACTACGTGAAAAGTAAATATAAAGGTGTTCTGCACCCTCAAGAAATTTATGCGCCTTGCCTAGCTCCCTCTTTTAAATTATTAATTTGTGAAGCCGTTTTCAGCAATATAGATTATTAAAAGAAATGGGGGATTTTACAACGTTTATTTTGCTTTTTTCCCGCATCTACAAAATGATGGAAAATTCTACAAAAGCATTTAAAAATTACTCTGAAGCCATTTTGCGACAATCTTTACGAAGCAAGAAAAAAAAATTCGGTTAAATTGTGACATTGGGCAATTCGCGGTTTCTCTTCACTAACTTTGGGGACTTTCAATTGAGATTGATTGCTTTCACTAAACAACCTTTGCCCAACCAAAAATGAAACGTGATACATAAAGCTAGTATGTAAAGCAGTTAGGAATGAAGTGAAGTTATTAGGTTTGGAAAAATATATAAACTCCGTCGGAAGGAATAGAGTATCTGAAGGAGGATCTGAGAGAGACGCTGTAGGTGAGATGAGATGAAGCTGAAGTGTCAGATAAGAGAAAGGAGGAATTAAAGTCCATAGTAGAGGGTTCGAGCAAGGATTGTTGTAGAAAGATTTGGTCTAGTGTTTTCAACAGTTGTTCCAGAATCTGAGTTGCAGTCGAGGAAGGACTAATGGTAAGAGTCTGTTAGATTACTATTGGTGGTTTGAATTTAGGTATTAGAAAGCTTTCCCGAGAGAGCACAATCTTTTCTGTTATAGTAAATATATACTAATAAATTGTGATAGTTGGTTTGGTGGTTCTGTAATTATTTGTGTCGTAGTGTTTAATAACTGAATCTAATGAGGGCACAAGAGGACGCCCGGGTCGGGCGGGCGTCACAAAAGCAGTGTTGTTTTTAAGCACAGTTTGAAGAAACTTTTAATGGCTTGGAAGAGTTTATTGATGTAAGTAACAATAATTTAAGGCAGGTCTTTTGCGGCCAAGGCTCGAACCCGCGACTGAACGAAAACTGACGGCCACGAATCCAAAACCATAACCACAGGCTATTGCGGCAACTATGCCGTGCCAAACAAGATATAATTGTGGTCTGGACGTTTGAAAAAAACAATAAACAGAAAAAAGATAAAAATTGGTTGAGAAGGAGGATCAAAAATAGAGAAATATCTCTAGAGTATCCCGGGGACGCTTCTCCCGCGTTTACCAAAGACAGTAAATCCCATGGGAGAGAAAAAGATCACCAGTGCCACGGGGTTATGATGCCCGAACCTACCTTAAGAAGACAAACTCCAGAGAAGAGGGTCCGGCTGTACCCAAAACACTGTGTACCCGATTTTAATAGTCTCTTACGAAATGCTTCAGCTATAGTGGGACTATTCTTTCACATACGGTCACCACACAATTGAACAGCTAAAATAATGTAACCTTTATAAAAGCTCAATGAGTAATAAATCTCAGTCAACATTTGACTTAGTTGTAAAATATGTTTCTCAATAACTAAATCTTTTACAATTCAGTACTACTGTAGGATTCACCAAAGTAGAGAGAGGAGAGGGTACACACGAAAGGCTTTCGCTCTCTCTTATTTATAGTTCCTTATTCAATGAGATATATGTTGTTTATAGTTCCTTATTCAATGAGATATATGTTAAATTGGGCTTCTTTATCATATCAGAAGATTAAAAGATATGTAGCCAATTTAACAATGTAATTTTTTTATTCAATAAATAATTTTTAAAAAAATCTAAATTATAGATAACGATCTAAACAGCAAAAAAAAAAAAAAAAAAGGAAAGGTTGAAGTCAGAAAAAAGTGGGATATTAGATTGAAACTTATTCGTTCGAAATAAGAAACTTTTTCTCTTTATATAATTCCTTAAATTTATATCCGTCCGTAAACTTTGAATTCAGTTTAATCTGTAATGTGTCCTTGTCATGCAAAAGTGATTCTTGTTTCTTCTCGATACACCAGAACCTCAGTTTTACATTGTAGTTAATCTCGGCACGAACATACTTTTTAAAAATATTATTCATGAGCTTCTTAAATTTAAGTAAAGTGGTTAAATAGATATTATACGATTATCATGTCCTTTTATTTTATATGTAAATTATCAAAAGAAATATATTGAATAATAAATATTTAGCTCAGACTTTTTTTTTATGTATGAATGTGATTGATTGGATTATTAAAAAAAATGTTTCACATATAGAATAAAAGGTCTGAATAATTTGTTCGGCTTTACCCGACGAAGATATTTTTAGAAGTGTTTTGATAATTTAATGAATTACATATAAATATAGAGTTTGTGTCATGTATTGAACACAAAAGGAACTATTATTTTCTGTTTATTTTATGTGGATGAATGCTAGAGTTCATACCATAGAATAAAATTTGAATATACTACGCCAAATATTTATTTAAATTTTTTACAACATTTTTTAAAAGCCATGGTATAACAAAAACATCCAGTTATCAAGTGTCGGGGATAAAATCCTAAATATTATATATAAATCGAATTTTGTATTAAAACACACACAAGTTGTGGCCCCCCCCCCCCACAAACACCGAGTAAGGAGGTTAAAATATGACTTAAAAATGTGAGACAATGATGATGAAACACCAGATACTCAATGATAATATGATGAACTGTATTTTGGACGTAACAGAACGAATACCAGATTAGGCAGTGAACATTTAATTCCGAAATACATGTTAAATTTGTGTTTAAATTAAAGCTAAGTTCTTTAAGAAAAATATATTATAAAATGTCTAATTCCTTTCTTAAAGTATCTAACATTTACTGCAGTTCATTGAAGTGAATTAATCTGGAAGAAAAGCTATATTTATCAACATCTTATTCCGTGTGTATAGTATCTTACTTTATCATTGCCGTACAGTATTACTGGAAGGAAAAACTGATACACAATAATTCAAAAATAGTAAGGCCTTAATACCTTAAATATAAACAAATTGTTTAAAACAACAAGATATTAAAATCGCATGATAATTTCTCAGTCAATCAAAAATAGTTTAAGTTTACATTAACTTACGCTTTTGAAGTAAAAAAAAAAATAGAATTCTTGTCGAGTATCATTGCTGCAAAGTCATCAAAGAGATTGTAGTAAAGTGGCCCCAAAACCTTAAAATTCCAATACAATGCTTTTTAAATGCTACTTTGTCATTCTATAAAGTTAGTATCAAACACAGCTTATATTTCCCTTTATTCAAATTAAAATAAAGATAATGCAAACAATCTATTTTTGTTACATTCTGCAAAAAATAAAAAGCAATCCATTGATACACATTTTTCGACAAATATTACCAGTATCAAACACAAGTATTTACATGTATAAAAATCATTTTCAACACTGATCGATTATTATTCATAAAAAGTTATTTTTTCTTATATCTCATCAAGAATTAAAATCAAGAAGTCACTAAAATATGATTACAATACACATATATTACAACATAGTTTGCAGCATACATAAATAATTACTCATACGAAAATCATTTTCAAAACTGATCAATAATAATCATTACGATATAATAGAATCTTTCTGATAATATTACATTTCAAATACGCAAAGTCTTAAAAATATTTAAGGATTTTTGCATTAATTATTCATTCAAATTTTAAACATCTCTGTATATAAACCAATAAATATTACCAGACAATTTAAACATATGTGAAAAATAAAAACTAAATATCTAAATAATCCTCAAACAATCTTATTGAGTTAAATTTCAAAGAACACCAGTAAAGAAACATTCTTTAAAAAAAATTAGAAACTTATAGTTAAATTAGGATATTTTCACATAAATAAAATAAATTACTGTGAGTAAACCAAATAAAATTGAAGCCATTATTTTGGAGATTGACTTCGTATCTTTACGCAACAACAATCCAAATTGAGCTTTAAACATTTGTTTTGAAACAACGAAACAAAAAAAAAAGGTTCTGTGATAACTTCTCACTAAAAAATGTAGTATATATTGTAAAATGTAAGTTACATTAGTTGCCTTTGCAGTTATAAAATTATTAAGAGTAGCATTAAGAGGTATGCCAAAATGCAACGGTCGAAATGTGATAATTATTCTGATTAATTTAGCCCTTAACAATGCAGAAATCATCTAAATTATGTGTTTTGAACTCGGCGTTCCAAATGGCTGGTAGTCGTCAAAGAGGGAATCATTTTACATGAAAAACGTTATGCGCTTGGTGGATACCGCGACGCTTTATTTGTGGGGTAAAAAAATCCTTTTACTTTTAAACGATTACTTGAAAGAGTTAGGAAATATTAACAGATACTATATCGAATTTAATTTCATACACAAAATGTATGAGATATACATTAAAAATATTCACAGCCATATTTATACGTATTATTCTTTTAATCATTAAAATTTTTCTATATAATAAGTTAGACATCTTAAAAATAATTACAATTAAAATGTTTCTATATTATGTTTTGTTGTAATAGGAAATGCACATTTTTTTTCCAATGTATTTCTTATAAAATTCCTATAAACTAAAAAATATGTACCCGAAAACATTACTTGGAACAGTTTATATAAGATATTTGTTTTATAATGCATAACAGAAATGTCAATTAATAAAAGTTCAGAATACTTTAATAAAGTTATATAGTGATGAGGGCATACAGAAAATTGTGATTTATATTTCTTTCATTTTACTCCAGGTTTTCAGATACTTTAACTCATCTCAAAGGTTAGAATATGTTGTGCTTGCGTAAACAAAATTAATTTGAATCCATTGTTTTGAGTTGATGGATGAATGAATCAGTATTTTTAAGCTAAAACAAAACAAAATTTAGATGTAAGCGTTCATTTTGAAACACAAATGTATAAAAAAAAATTGTGTGAAAATTTTCATTCAGTTAAAAAGAAGTATATACTGAAAATTGTTAAATACATTAGCTTTTAAAGAAAAACACCTTTCACAAAAGCAGTTCTAAACAAACAAATACAAGACTTGTTTACATCGGCAGACAGCACGTGATAGAGATATCACGGGATCATGACGTCACATGAATTTTGTCCATTGTTCCAAGAATTAGATACTGTAATAAATGTGAATTGTTTTCCTTATATCAATTTTGCCTGGATAGCGCGCACGCAGTCCCGAATTCAAAAATTAAGCGCCCCTACGGTACATAGGCGATCGTCAGCCGTTCGAAAGTGCAATGAACGGCTTCTGACCGTGAGGCCCCCTTCTTGATCAGGGTACTCCAACGCTTCTGACTCTCAGTCAGGATCTCATAACGAAAGTTCGTTCAAAGAAACTTTTGAAAAAAAATTTTAATTAAAGAAATGGTACGTATTATTTATTTATCTGCGGCATTTTGCTAATATTTAATAACTTACTTGTAACTAATAAATAATACTTTCTATTTTCAAAGATATATTTGTATATACATTTGTATACAGCTTGTAAAATTTTCATAATTTTAAAATATATGGATATTTGTTAAAATATGTAATTTATTGTTTCTAAAAATAACAGCCCCTTATACGTTCAAAATACTATTTTTTTTTCCATGTTAAGCACATTTAAATTGCATTCTAAGTAAAATGTAATCTGAAAAATGTGTTTTTTTTAAAAATATTTTGGAAAAATCGCCTTTGTAATTGAATAACAGTAATTTTTCGTTTTTGGGTATATCTTTCAAGTTCGCATTTTGCTGAAAATTTTTGCGTTCTAATAGATATTTATGGTTTATATCGTTTTAATTTGAAAACATTTTTTCTTTCAAATACTAATTTTAAAAAAATTCTCAAAGTAATTGTTAGTATTTAAACCTGATTTATTAGGAGGGAAGCATCAAATATTTCTACTTACACTAAAAATGACAAACTGAGGGATTATACAAAGGGAAAAGACGTAATGTTCAAAAAATTTGAGTCTTTGCCTTAAATTTGTTTAAAAAATTTTTTGAAAATATGTCAGACGTATGAAATATGTGTGCAACTCATATCGAAATAATCTACGAGAAGGGATTTTGCAATTCAGATATGAGTGACAGACTTTGAAACTTTAAGGAAATTTGTCGCTTCTGAAAAAAAATGAAAAATACTTGATAAAGAAGTTTTGATTTTTAGATATATATATATATATATATATATATATATATATATATATATATATATAACAATCCAATTCTTGGTTCAAACCAATAGTGTCGAAAGTTTCTTTTCGCTGACACAAAAAATTCTGAATATATTTTACCTTACGAGTAAGTCATGCCTTGTATAAATGCTCCATTTAGAAAAGCATATTTATAACCGTTTTTTTATTCCACTACTCTTTATTTCCTTTTCTATATTCAAACAATACCATTTATCCTATCCATCCAGCTCCACAAACGAAAGCAGGCCATCCAAAGTTTAGCGACTAACAAAACGGCGATTCACTGCACAAAGCCATCACTCCCACTCGCGTTCAAAATTGCCTTTCGGCGCACAATTAACTTCTTCTAATTGAGAGCCACCCTTTTCAAATTAAAAGGACTTTTTAATTCATCTCATTCCTTCATTCTATTATCCTTAAACTTTATCTCATTTAAATTTCTTTTTATATATATATATTGCTCCCAAACCCTTCTTTCGTCCAATTTGAAGTAGCCTGATTTGGGCACCTAAAACTAAAATTTTCAAAATAAATAGATAGAAAGAAGAAAGGAAAACGATATATCCTAAGAGGTAAAGACAAAACAAAACATCAAATCTTTCAAAACTAAACTTTTTTGTTATTTCTTCTTTGCTATTTCTTTTTTCCATCTTTCAAATTACTACCACTATTTTTTATATGATACTTTTCACTAATATAAAATTAAGCACTTCGTCGAACTGTAAACTGCTTGTTTACATTTTTCATCAATGTTTTTTAAAATCATACACGAGTAAAATCCCTTCCCAGTCTAGCACTTAATTAACCATACGAATGCTGCTGCTGCTGTCGGTGAATGATAGAGTACGTGAAATTAAAAAAAAAATTTTTTACTGAAACCTGAAAAATTTATATTAACAATGCAATTAAACGAAGAACCACCGTGTCATGGCGAATGGAAGAAATATGCTGTCAAATCTTTGAATTCATTGAGAAATCGCCGTTCCGTCCTGAATCAAATAGTACATCTTTGCGAGTTATATTTAACGCAAATGCATTAACAAGTTCTAAAAGCACCGGAGCGGATTTTCCATTAGCATCATCTGCATTATTACAGGACGTCTACATGGACGATGTCTTATCAGGTGCAGATAGTCTAAGTAAATCAAAGATACGCAACAACAATTCACATCTTTGTTAGATAGAGGAGGAACGGAGCTTCACAAATGGTCAGCTAATAATCAGTTCATTATGTGTGATACATTTGAAGAATCTAATTATTCATTTACTAATGACACTCAAAATCTATGCATATTTTGGAAACTCCAATTAGATTGTTTTGTGTTTAATCTGATTACAGAAACACAAAGGAAGTGTTTAGTAAACGATCTGTGGTAACTCAAATATCGCGAATTATTTATTCCTTGGGTCCGTTAGGTCTAATCAACACAAAAGCTAAAGTGGTTTTATAAAAGTTATGGTTGTTAAAATTAGGTAAATTTTCCCATTGTGGGAAAAGACGAGTGGTAAAGCTTTATTAATTCTTTAAAGGCTATAAACCAGATCAGTGTTCCGAGATGGATTCTCCGTGAACAGTCAATTATTGTAGAGTTACACGGCTTTGCCGATGCTTTTAGATAGATGCCGACGTAAAATCTATCAATTCTAGTGGTGATTCTAACATTAATTTACTCATTAGTAAATCTAGGGTAGTGTCTCTTAAGTGTATCTCTATATTGCGTCCTAACTCTGTGCTGCAGTTTTATTGGTTTACTTGATAATAAGAGTCTTAACTGTTCTAAGAGAAGAGTCATTAATGAATGTTCATCTTACAAGAAACTGATAAGATTAGTCGCTTATAGCAAGAGATTCTAACATAATAGCAGGCCTCCATTACATACCAACACGTGGAACGTTGACAAGCAGTGAACTTTCCCATGCCTTATTATGCATCGTGAAAATTGTTCAAAGGACTTCGTTTGTGACCGAAATCCAGTGCTTTGAAAAGTACGTTCCTATTCCTAATGGTAGAAAACTATAATATTATGTTCATTTTTGGATCAAGATGGAATACTCGGAGTAAGTTCAGGGTAAAAAACAGTGATTTAAGTAAAATGCAAAAGAATCCTATGGTTCTTCCAACCAAACATAATTTCACCGTAAATGTGATTAATCATTTCCTTTCAAATGCTTAAACTACAATCTCACTTATAAGGAGTAAATTCTGGATTGTTTCTGCAAGAAATGTAATTATAAAAATTATATTTAATTTTATAATTTTTGAAAGGGTAAATTAAAAGTCTGTGCAGCTACAGAAGGCTGATTTGCCAGAGTGAACATACCCAGAGTGTTTGCTAAAATAAGACTTGATTTCTGTGATTATTTCTGGGTAAAACACTTCGTAGGCAGAAGTAAAAAGGTAAAAAAGGCGTTTGTATGCATGTTTGTTTCACTTCGAAGGTCTTACATTTCAAAATTGTAAATGATTTAACAAGTGCAGTGTTTCAAGCAGCTTTTAAAAGTTTTGTTGCTGAAAGAGGAAAACCATCAGAAATTTTCAGAGACAACGGTAGAAATTTTGTAGGTGGTCATAGAGAATTAAATGCATTTTTGAAATTTTTATTTAAAGATACGCATGGTGAAGAAATTTAATTTCACTTAGCTACTGAAGGTATAAATTGGCATTTTAATCCTCCCTTTACTCCTCACTTTGGATGTTTATAGGAAATCAGGTTATAGTCCCTTAACTATTACTTGAACCGAGTGGTGGAAAAAACTATTTTAACTTATAAAGAATTTTTGACTCTAATTATTCAAAATGTAGCTGTTCTTCACTCTCACCCGCTATGCTCTCTTTCAAATAATGCAAATGATGATGAGGTATTGTAACATTTTCAATTTCTTTTTGGATAATCTTAATTTAATGTTATTTTATTGTATTTCATATTTTGTTTTTATCAGTATAAATTTAATTTTGAATGTTTGTAATATTCAAGGCTCAACGGTATTTTGATGCCAGAAGCGCCATCTATGTGGTTTTTATTCTTGTAGTATGTTCTATATGAATAATTTTTCTTTTAAAAAATAATTATAAATATATAATTAAATACTTGATCTATTTGTCCTTTTATGTTAAAAACAAGCACGTGAGGAACAAAATTTATTAACACTTTGGTCTCCTAATTGTATCCTAATTTGTATGCTGTGTTAGAATACATTTCTCCTCCTAAAACTACATTTTTTCTCCTCCTTCTACATTTTTTGAAGGAATTTTTAAAATTTTTGTATGAGGGAGGCGGATTGTTGTGTGGAATAGTTTTTGTTTTGTTTTGATGAAAATGTTAAATTTCTTATTTATGGCTAACGTAAAAATTTTCTGCGGGAATCCTCTTAAATTCAACAAAGAGCGCATGCGGCGCTGAAAGTTGCATTTGCTCAGCTTTGATACATTCATACACGTTTCCGGATGTTCATTTTGTGCAGAAGATGGCGCCCTAGTAGCTGACCATTGAGGTACTAAAAGAAAACAACCAAAAGAATTAATAAAATTTTATAATCGACCGATTTATGGTACTGTTCTTTATTTCTAATTTTAGAAACAGCATTGTTATTGATTTAGCAAAATCTTCCAGAGCACTTGGAAAATGGGGAGAGGAGGCAATTGTAAGTTGACCAGATATTAGTATTTTGATTTTGTGTCTAAATCGATTTGATTGTTGCAATTGCTTAGTACGAGATTAGCAATTAATAATGAAACGTTTACATGATTGTCAAATGCCTTACCAACACATGAAAAATTCTGATACAAAAATTATATAATTTATGCGTCATATCATTCTATGTATTTATTAACTAAATATTAAAATTTAGAAGTAAAATATTGGTTTCTGAGAAAATACTTGAATAAAAATACTTTCGTTTTTAATGAAACTTAAATTAATTTTAGTAACAAACTTTCGTACATATAATAAGCAATCAATACGGTATATTTTACACATTTATTTACATTTTTCATAAGGAGAGAAAAATTCAGTAAATAAAAGCAAATAACAAAAAAACTACATACGTTACAAATTAATTTTGTAAACATTCTTTTCTGAATGCTATCGATATTTTCATCAAAATACCATCTCTTACATACTTTAGTGATTCTACAAGAAAGAAGGGTCACTAACTTCATGCACAATGATTTATCCAATAAATAAAACAAATAAAGTTCTTTACTAATTTTTAAAAAAAATCAATCGCACATTTCAAAAATGAAGCTTATTTTCAGACTCACACAGTTTTTTTTTTTTTTTTTTTTTTGTTAAATTTACATATACAAAATTTTTAACTTTTCTTAAGACAAAGGGTTTAATTATCTATGATGATCAGAAAAGCATAACACAAAACAAAACAATTTATTATTAAGAAACATCATGCAGATAACATGAAAATATTTGCTTTAATTTAAAATAAATTTTAATTGGAATAACAACAACAAAAAAAATGATAATACCTTTATTCAGATCCAAATTCATAAATGACAAAATTACTGAAAAGGAGAATTTAAAGGAATAGAAAGAAAAAAAATACAAACAGGAAAAAAAATTATGAGTTGAAATGATAATGCTATTTTAATTTCAATCCAAAATGAATTTTATCTGCAACTCATGACCAAAATCCAATACCCAAAAATTAAATGACTTCCGACACATGAAAAATTGAAAAAATTCCATTAAAATATTTGGATAATTTACATTGCATATGATATTAAAATTTTAATTCGATAAAACGGGTTAAAACGAAATCCAAAATAGGTTTATAAACATCACCAATTTCTACTTATAAAATTAGTTACGCAAACCTCAGTAAATGCATTAAAATAAATTTAAAAATATTTTACCAAAGGTCTTTAGTAATATACTGCTGTTTGTAGAAAATGCAACACCATGAAAGAATCATCAGAATCAAATGAAATTTAATGCAGAAACGACTTGCACTGATACAAATAAATGATGAAATTTTCAAAACAAAAGAAACAATTTAAGCGTCCGAAATCAGTATTTGGTGCAGCCACCATGCGCTGCAATAAGTGCTGCTATACGACGTGGCATGGAGTCAAACAGATGTTGAATATCTGCTTGAGGAAGAGAATTCCATATCGCTTGTATGCGCAACCAAAGTTCGTCTTTGGAAACTGCAGGACGCGGATCACGAGCGAGACGCCGACCAACCATATCCCACACGTGCTCAATAGGCGACATATCCGGTGAATAAGCAGGCCAAGGAAGAAGTTGCATGCGTTGTGCTGAACAGAAGTCTCGAACAGTCCGCGCAACATGTGGGCGTGCATTATCCTGCTGAAAGATAGCTCCAGGGATGCCTTGAAGGAAAGGAACGACTTCGGGCTGTAGCACTTCACGGACGTACCTGTTGCTATTGAGATTACCCTCAATTCGTATCAAATTGGATCGTCCATGATACGAAATCGCACCCCAGACCATAACTCCGGGTGTTCGACCACTATGTCGTTCATTAATACACTCAGGAAGGCAGCGTTGACCGGCATAACGTCTAACACGAACACGGCCATCATGGGTCCACAAATTGAAGCGTGATTCATCTGAAAAGACAACTTGGTGCCAATCAGCTCGCCTGTCTCTGTGCTCAAGAGCCCACTGCCGACGCAGCCGTCGATGATTCGCCGTGAGGGGAATCCTGTATAAAGGCACCCTTGCACGCAATCCACGGCGCAGCAGACGACGACGAATTGACGAAGCCGACAATTGTACACCTGTAGTAGTAGACCAACGTGCTGGCAGCTGCCTGGAGGAAGCTGTGCGATCATTCACCGCCATGCGGAGCAGGTGTCGATCATCGCGCTCTGACGTCACCTTCTGTCGTCCAGTGCCTGTTTTTCGAGTTGTTCGGTGCTCGTCGGTCCACTGCTTCCAAACTCGCTTCACTGTGGAACTGTTCCGCTGCATACGAGCTGCTATTGCGCGATAGGAAAATCCTCCTTCTCGAAGGCCGATTATCCTCCCTCGTTCAAACTCCGTAAGTTGCTTGAATTTCTTATTCTTCCGTCGTGGAGGCATACTCAGGTCTCACTAAACGTTTGCCACTAACAAATAATCATAGACTTTTTTCAACGTCCCGCTACAGCACTTTATTTATACGCTTTCAGCATCAATTCAGAGGGCGCTGCGCGCGCCGCGCACGCGCGATGGCTCTGAAACTTTATTAATTTGCATAATATCCTATAATTGACATTTGCTGCGAATTTCATTTGATTCTGATGATTCCTTCATGGTGTTGCATTTTCTACAAACAGCAGTTTACATATGTTTTTCATTTGTACAAGAAAAAAAATGTTACATGTTTTATATAAGCAATACAAAATATTCCTTACTTATATTTTACATCACTTTCAAAGACAATAATTAGTAAAGATTTTGCAAATATGACCGCTTTTTATGGTTTATAAAAAGACAGCCTTGTATCTAAAAATTGCAAAAGATTATTTAGGGTAATAAATGCGGTTAAATAATGATAATAAATCCTTTTCGTGTATAACTAATTTTAATGAATATATTCGTCTATTTTCTAAAAATAATATATATATATATATATATATATATATATATATTTAAACATTCGAATTGTTACCTTTAAAAAATTGTATACATACTGAAAATTAAATTCTTCAAAAAATGTATTTAAAGTTAAATCTTGTTCAGAAAAGTAAGATATACATACCAAATAAATTAACCCCCCCCCAATTTTATAAGTCCCACCTCCTTTTCTCTTTTCTTTTGAAATTTTATTTTCTTGCAGTTCTAATTTTTTTTTTCTTGTCATTTTTGCTGATGGTAATGAAAGTCGTTTGGAGTCAGCATTACGAATAATGATGAAGTTCTTAAAGGCATCAACTTCATAATACACAGGAAACACATCTAATGCGTGAAATAATTTTAAAACTCCCTTACAAAGTTCATTAAAATGTATTACAGATTTATATGTTCCCAGAGTTAACGTTTTGCAGCGGCTCTCGTCAACAACAATGTCCGAAGTTAAAAGGCCTTACTTAACCAGCCAGAAGAGATAGCTTTCCTGCCTGGTTGGCAAGACCGTCATCTTCGGACCCACCGGTGCAGGGTTCGAAACAACGCTAGCACTTCTAGGTCATCAACTCACTCCACGGGAATGGAAATTTACTGGCCGCCGAAATCTCATGGTCGACAAATACATCTTTTGGGATTATTTTCCATAAGCAACCATTGAAACATTCATTTGAATTCTGTGTTTTACAATGGAGACATTTTTTTTAATAAACTTTCATCCCATAAATGAAAATATACAGGTTTGATAGAATTAACAGTGGTTTTAGGCAAGTTTTTGCTTTTTTCATTTACTTTTGTTCTGCAACTAATAGAACGTTGATATTTAGACCAATTAAATTGTCCTTTCCGGCTCTGGCCAGGCATTGGCTGATTCACTCCTGAACTGCTGTGATAAAATGCCGCTATGAAAGCACTTTGCATTCCCGGCAAATCACCAACATTGTTCTAATTCCAATACCGTAGTAATTTTGATATTTATTGATAAATTTGTCGGTAAGTTTTCCTTCTCCTCCAAATCCTTTCGGACTTTATTTTAGTTTACGAAGGCGGATTCTGACTATTTTCTGTATGACCCCTAAGCACTCATATTTGCTAACACTATTTTTTTCATAAATGTCTTTCAGTACTGAGTAACCTTGTGAGTCACCGTCACCTTAAAAGGACGAATTATGCAGCAAATGACAAGACCGTTCAAAGATACGATATGCACCAAAAGATTTCATGTTGGATAAGGACCCAGAATTATTTTTTGAACAAATGTGATCACTGGATACATTAAATCCTTTGTTAAGAGCACATATGCGAGAATTATTCGACATAATTTCAATATCAACAAATTTACCCGTATCAATGGATAAAGCTGCTATACACCCATTCAATAATGTGCGATCTCCAAATTGCCAAGGTCCATCACAAGATACACCACAGCTTGTCAAACCCTCCTACTGATGATCTATCTCTTTTATTGCAGTAGCTTCAGTATTCATAGAGCCCCGTGCAATAGTTGTTGTAACTTTCAACAACTTCTTTTCACAGTTCCTGAAAGCTGTATTGGATAAAAAAAGGCATATCTAATTCAGCACTCAGCTTTCTCGAAGCATTTTTGCCTTTTCGAATTAAATGCTTACGTAGAACAAACGGAATATTGATTTCATTGATCTTGTTTGCTTTGTTAGTTGATGAAAAACTAAGAATAAAATTGCTGTTTGTGCATTTCAAGAGCATATTAAAGAAAACAAAAACTGGACTCTTCCTTGAGTTATAAACTTTGTAATAAACACAATGGGTAACTCAGCAATTCAATGACACTTGAAATTATTTTTAGACTGTAAATTCTATAACCAAGTGTATTTTTTTTTTCTTTTTTTAACCTATCCTTCATTATTGTTTCTTCAGTTCCAATTTTACGTTCGCCGCTCGTGCTGACTGTATCAGATGTCTGATAAACAGAATGACGATTACCAAGGAATTACCTTTTTTAACACTGACGTTCATTTTCTCTCATTGGTTTAAATAAAGAATATTAATCTAAAAAAGTATTATACATTTTAAACAGTTATTTCATACAGAAACAAACTAACAATTAAAAGCCAAACTCAAGCGACATTGCTCAGCAAAATAGCAAGCCGAGTGTATATTGACATCGGTTTTTTGGATATTGTACCACTAAAGGTGACGCCAGTTTTCTGAAAATCAATCTTAATATAACTCTATCAAATGCAAAAATCCCGACACTGCAAGAGGGAGTTGCCTGGTTGTAAGGAAATTTCGTATGCAAAGACATTTGGACCGAAGATGCAAAGGATTAAAATTTGGTGTCCAATGAATTAATGCGGGAGGTACAGCGCATCGGAACTGTGCACACACTAGGTGTATATAAGAAGCGATTTTCAATCTGATGGTCCAATTGTCTGTTGCATTGCGATTTAGAATACCTTTAAGCGACTGAAAAGAAAATATCTCGCCGTAGGATTCGAGCTCATTACGAGCAACTGTCAGAGTTTGAAAGAGATCGTATCATTGGATAAAATGAGGCAGGTTGTTCAAATCGGAGAATCGCTCGTCATATGGGTCGTAGCGATGCGGCAATTAGAAGATGCTGGCAAGAATGGGTGAATAATGGCAGATTTAAGCGTCATGAAGCATCGATATTGGGCCACAGCAGATTGGGAGGACAGAGTGAGTGCCATATCAGCTGTCGCAGCACCTGATTCATCGTTATCAATCATCAGACGGGCGACCCGCACACTAGTATCCACCATGATCAATCATAAACTGCTGATTGAGCGAAATCTACGCTCGTACCATTTGCCCTCTTAATAAAAGAAACAGATTTTCTCATAATATATCTTTTTTTAAATCTTCACGAAAACCCTTGATGGTTTTCGTTTTATTTATAATCTCTATCACCTTACACATGATATTGGAGGAATCCGAGTAATACTTAAAAAAATTAAAAAATTAAAGTGGTGCGAAGTGATCTCTTACACATAAATTAATGAAAGTGTTCTTTTTAACGTATACATGAATATAACGAAAGCTGTATTCGGAAGGAGGGCCGACACTTGAATTTGAAAACTGACCAGAGAATAATCTCACACTATTAACAAACGTAACATGTCGGAAGAAGAAGGATATTATTTTTTTAGAGAATTTCGAAAAAATATGGAATATAGATTCTGTTACAATTCAGAAAATTATTATTTTAAGATTTCATCTCTTCTTGGAATCAATACGATCGTAATCTTCCGTGTAAACGTACTGCTATTACGTTAAAAGTTGATTATGACAAAAATAATTTATTAGGTTCAAACTAAATACTTCTTAATGTTAGCTAGAAGTAATAAGTATTCAATTCATAATATAAGTTTAACACTTTCAAAATATAAGTTTAACACTTTCAAAATATAAGTTTAACAAATTTTTTCTTACTTATTTACGCAAGCACTCTTTTTCTAAATGCCTTTTTGTAATCTTCAAATAGATTATGTTCTGGTATATGATCGCAGCGCCGCCGGAAGAGATGCGCACACTTGCTTGTGGATTTGTGAAATGGGCCAGAGATCTTTGAGAAACAACTAAGAGGAGGTTTTGTCTTTAGAAAGTTTGTGAAATTACTAGGAATCTTGATAAATCATGTACTTTGCACGCTGCTGGGAATAATACAGATTAAATTCTCCTCAATACTGGCAACAGGAATGTACGTGAAAATGTTAATTTATTTTTTTAATGTATGTCACAATTCTAGATGCAAAACTTGTAAAATGATCAATAAAAATCAAACTAATATGAATTCTAAATTTAATTTTTGTAAAACTTTTTTTTTTGGTATTTACCTTCTAAATTGTGTGCAGAAGTTATAAACATAAATATATTCTCCAAACTTTGAATTATGTGAATATTAGGATGAGTCACATATGTTTGACATAGAAATTTAATACATTGCGTTATATTGAAAATGGGTACTTTCATCTATATGGTTTTAATATATTGCAAAATTGCTCTCCTATCAAAAATGGGTTGTGGTGAGAATACTACTTTATTCGATATTGTCTGACATTATACCTACGTGGATTAAATATTATGTATTTTAGATAAAATATACACTCATGGACAAAAAAAATTACCAAACCAAGAAGGAGTCGTCAAAATGAAACGAAATCTTACATATGTAATGACTACTTTGATATAAGTAAATGATTAGAAAATAAAAGAAAAAGGATCATTAATTTCAGAGAAAAAGGCAAAAGAACGGAGGATTTAATACCCTTTTGAACCCTCTGTAGCGCGAATGCACGGTGCGATACGATCGGGCATTGAGGCACACAAGTTCTGTATTATGTCTTGAGACATTTCTTTCGATATTTGCGGTAACCTTGTCTCTAGTTCGTTCAAACTCGTGGGATGCGCATCTCGCCGTCCCAAATGAACCCAGATATGCTCGATTGGAGACAAATCTGGGGATCGGGCAGGCCAAGGAAGGGTAGAAACAGTGCGGAGACTGTCTTCTGACACCCTTGCGGTGTGAGGCCGAGCATTGTCTTTTTAAAACATGGCTCCTGGGAGCCGTTGCATAAGTGGTAACACATATGGTTGCAGGATGTCATGGACATACCGCTGGGCTGTCATGGTGCCACGGATCAATACTGGGGGTGACCGTGTATTGTAGGCAATTGCACCACATATCATCATACGAGCTGTGGAAGCGATGTGTCGCAGTAAAGCAACATGACATACACGAATTAAACAGAATATGCTATATGACCATAACTGTTGATATTTACTGAAGCACTAAAGTAACTCAATGCTTTAACTGTAACCTATTCCAACACAGCTCCCAAAACTGCCCCATGATCTCCAGATGCATAAAATGCGCCGGTGCTCACCCCAACCGCGACTGCAACATTATCGGTAAAATAAAAGGTATCATTTACATAAATTGTAATACCAAAGGGCACTTCGCCTCCTATGGAAGATGTAAACTCTTCCCTAAACCACCCAAAGGCTCAATAATAAATAATTTCACATCAAATAACAGTAAAATTCGAGAAAATTTTATTTACGGAGAAGTCGCAGCTTTTGCCCACAGATGGCGCTGAGCACCGACGAAAATCCCCACACTTACAAAAACATCCCTCATTACAAAACTCAGAGTAAAAATCAAAACCCATTCAACAATAATTTTGAAGCTATTGACCAACTTAAAAATACAATAAAAAATTTGCTATACTTGAAGCATTAATGGATCAAAACCTCGAGTAAAAACAACACCACTTTTTTAATTTTTAAAAGATACAGTCATATAAAAGCAACTTTATTTTTACTCTAATTCCTTTAACTTTCAAAATTTCGTTTTCTCATTCAATTATCAGGCAAATAACCGCACCAACAAAACATATACAATTTTTTCCATCCCTCACGGACAGCCAGTAGCAGTTGTAGAGAAACTCATCTCTCAGACAATAGAAATGCCTGCTCTCTCTTTCATCAACCAGCAAATTTTCTCTCCACAATCTGAACTTTTTATTCAGATCTCACCTCGTAGAAAGAAATTTCCAATCCATCCAATGCAGCAAGATGGTTACAAGATTGAGGCTTGAAGAGAGCTTCCCGAACTATATATATATATATATATATATATATATATAAGCGCCTGTGGAATACAATGTAAACGCAAAACACTTTTTTGTCAATTCGATGCAATACATTCCGGATACGGCTTTTATGCCTATTACAGAAAGGAAACTTTAGTTTTATTTTTTATTCAAAACATGTTTTTTATTTTCTTTTTAGGATTTCTTTTACAATTTATGAAGGTTTTAACTATCAGATCCTCGTACCAGTAAAAGGTTAATCTGCATCTTTTAAGGATTCAAAACTTTTGATTTTGGTCCTATTTATAAAACTGTTGAAAATAAAAGGAAAGTTTTTCTAATTCATCGAATTGATGTTATGTCTTGCTGTTAATTTCTCTCTCAGAAGAGTGCTTATTTACGTTAGTTGAAAATTATTATTTTCTGAATTAAAAAAAAAAATTGTCCAATTCATTTTCAGTTTTCAAGAAATTTTTTAAATATTTACAATGTTTGTCTTGGAATATCGTTTCTCCATCTTTAGAGAAGGTTATGGTTTAATAGAGGTTAATTTTTTTTTTGTTTCGATTTTTAAATATTTCAAACAGTGGTGGTATCCTAGTTTTTATCTATTTATTTCAATGATGGAGGACCTACACTCAAGTAGATAAGTTTTTTTTTTTATTATTATTTATATCAGGGGAAATTTCTTGATCCAAGGAAAGAATACGTTTGTTGATCTTTTCTGAAGTGATGCTATTATAGTTGTATCATATTTGTGTGGATATTTCCAAAGCGTAAAATGTGTTTAAAAATATTAAAAGAATTTTGTAATTTCTCCAGGTTATTTCATGCTGATATACTCTGTTTATGGAAGAATATTAAGAAATGAATAATCTGATTTTGTGATAATTGATAGTGATGTGATTTTATTCTAAATGATTTTGTTATAGGTAAAAAACTAGATCATTCAAAAGTTGTTTATTATTATAAAACTGTAAATAGTTATTGTGAGACTGTGCTTACGAGAAAAAATAATATTTCGTCGTATTTGTGTAAAAACACATAAATGATTCTAGAACATTTGGACCCCCATTGTAAAAAAAGGTTGAAATGAAATTCGGACTTGAAATTATGCAATTAATGCTTGTAGATTTAGTTACTAAATATGAAACTTAAATTTCCTGTGTTATAAAAATGAGTGCTGTATCAATAATAAAATGTTATTGGAAAGAGGATTAAATCACTCATTCGCGATTTTACGTTTGATAGTATTTTTATTAAATTGAATTAATTATTTATCGAGTTCATGTACTCCTTACTATTCCAGTTAATACAACGTAATAAACGACTCACACACACACGGTAAATAAGAAATGAATTATTATTTTCTTACAAGATATTTCTTTCATGCCTAGCAAGTTAAGTGCGTAAAAGGTTCTACGATATTCTCACCTCGACATCGGAAGGGAATACAGAACAGAGAAATGAAATTCTTGCAAAACAGCAAAGATATTGCAGTGACATATGTCTTTTAGTAAGGGATTTTGGAAAACTACAGCGTTGTAAAAACTTCTTTTGAATCCGAGCTCCAAAAAGTATCAGAAGCCAACTCTGATTAAACGAATTTGCTTCTCTACGTTAGGAAAAAATTTAAAAGAAAATAATAGAGGTGAAAAAATATTATGTAAGATGTTTAATTTTTTTCCGTGCTCTTACAAGTGTAAAAATCATATGTATGATATATATCATTTTATTGAATTTGTAAATTCCATAAATTCTCCTGTGACTCGCCTCCAGGACCACACACCCAGAAAAAGATAAAAACCACTTACGCTGCGGATTTTCATTCTCCCACTAAGACGACTAAACAGCAGGAACTTCTTGATTTACTCATTTTAAATACTTCAAATGATTTTTCGTCATTAAAATAGCTTCCTGACGAACTTCCTCTAGGATACCTCCAGTAATGATGCGCTTAACGCAAAAACTAAAATTATAAAAATGGAAAACAAATTTTCAATTCATTGACCCACTTAAAACTCGTGAATATAATGAGTACTAACGTTTCAGTGAGTCATGCTTGATTAAACAGCTCTGCTGGATAATAAAATTATATTTTCAAAATGTAAATGTATGTTTTATGCATTTGAGGAATTTCAGTTGAAGTGTATCAATGGGGTGTTAGTTGTGTGTTTCGGTTTGGGCGAAGCTCCAATAACATTTTCAGTAACTGCTTGCAGATCACTTAAGTAAGTATGAGTAGTTAATAAAAAATAAGGCCGTTATAATATCTTAAATATATTTCAGAGAGGAAAATGTAATAAGTTTTACTTGTGTGAAAAACATTGCTTAATCACAAACCTTATGTCAGGCAACGTTGTGTACATATTTAATTGACTGTTCCGTAATTTTCCGTACATTTGAAAACTTATATATGAAATAAACTAATAGGTTTACGAAAATGTCACTAAAATCAAAAGCATTTTCGTGATTTCTTTTTCGCAGCTAAAAATATGGTTTTGAATTTCGCTCAAAGGTGGCTCTGTACGGTAAAAAAAGCAGAAACAAAACTCTATAAAACTTGAACACGTTTATTTTATCGGACAACATGCGCAGCATTTATACAGACACTCATCATAAATATATGTAACATATTTCACCTCTACCGTATTTTAATATGTATCATACAATGATTAATTTATTCTGTTACTGTTAGCGCATCAAAAAGAAACGACCAATGACACGATCACACACTAACCGTTATATTTTGAACTATCGCGAATATTTTCACGAATTTAATGTGAGGTGTCTGTCTCCAGAGTATTTATGTTGTGTTTGTTATCATTTCTGCACCCATCAAAAATTGCTTCGTTAATAAGAATTATGTATTGCAAGAAATCTGCATAATAAAATTCAAACGAGGTAGCTTGTCATTCTAGTGTCAAGCATGCAGTTTCTACACTTTGTATGTGTGAAAATCCAGTCTTTTATGCAAAACTCGACAAATCGTAGTAACCAGGAAGTGTATTTGTCAGAATGTATTCCTCGATGATAGTCTTTACATGAGAAAAATCCATTTTCTACAACCTTTTTTTCGAAAGAGCTTAGACTTCGTTCCCTTACCGAAACGCTTCCTGTTTCTAAAAATATACGAATCCATAATAAATCGCTGTTTCGAGATGTAAAGTATATTTCATACTGAATACGAAATTTTCTTTACACCATGAGGAAGAATTTCGTTTCTGAGTGCCATCCTGCACAATCAGCATTTTCGGCGGGAGCTGTCATTTCTGCTTTAAAGCGTCAAACCATATCTTATAAAATACAAGCCAAATGGTCAAGCAACAACATATATGAAAAAAATTCAAAATTTTTTTTTTATTTGTTCGTAAAGAATTTTTCATCGTGGGAAAAATTTTGATCCAAATCCCACAGTCGTAATCCACTTAATATTTTTTTTATATTACATTTTAAAATGCGCCAACAACTTTTAATTTGCGCTATATATCAAAGATCAGCACCTTTTTAGTTTTTAAATACGAAAAAAAAAATTACGAATCATCGAAGAGGTACAATTACTTTTTTAAGCAGAAATAAATTTAAGAAATTAATTTTCGAGTTATAAAATATTGTGCATGTAACTTTTATAGACTCTACCAAAAAAATCCATTTCTAAAGCAAAGTTTTCCCTACTTACAATTAAAAAAGAATGTAATACTTTTATCGAAATGATACATTCCTTATAAAAACCGATTGTAACATAGGGACATCCAAATCACTACAGGTCAGTGCAGGGAAAGATAATAAGAATTTTTCAATTATATCTTTACAATTTGCAGATCAAGATTTTTGGACTCATATACACTGAAATCACAGGATATGTCGATTCTCATTATATATTATTAATATTTATGATAATTGTCTCGTAGACCTTATTTACACTGCACAAAATATATACGAAATTTTTTACCTCTCTGGTTGAGAGAAACTTTTTAAGAAAACCGAATTAGTTTTAAGGAGTTTTATGAAAATTCAAATGATCAGTATTCACAATCATCAGAATCAATTTAGGAATGTGAAAATGGGTGGGAAGTTAAACTGAAATACTCTTAAATAGGCTTTAAAATTATGAAGAATGAGAATAAATTTATATGTTTGTTCCAACATGTATGTTATATCGCTCAACTATTTTACGTATCAAACAGATTAATAAAAAATATTGGTCTTTTTTCAATTTCTCGAAGCTCTCTGGTACACTATCTATGCAAATCAACAAGCAAGGGGGCCAACATCTGGCGGCGCTTCGATCGTATGCCTTAATATAACCTCTTTCAATTTCTAGACTTGACTCAGCCTCGGAATACAACATTTCTAACTTTCGTGCATATGAAACACAAGCATTTTTTATTAATTTATATGTAACATTAATAAGAAAAAGTATCGCCCCACTTTATAAAATGTGATTTTTTTGATTAAGTATTAGAGGAGCTGCTTCTAAAAATACCTTTAGCAGTAAGCTTCGCATAATTTGGAACGAAGGCTATCCCAAGCTTTCGTGGCAAATTAAAATAAATAACACCTCTATCTTATGAAAAACCTCTATCTGTATTATCTATTTTTATTATGAATATGACATTCTTGAAAGGCATAACTAATTTTTTAGGTTTTAAAGGCAGAATAACAGTTGGGGAAGCGGTAGGGTAGAAAAATTCATATAATTGTATATGCCATCAGCTTTTACAAAAATAATATTAAAAATCACATAGCATGGAAGTTATCTCTTCTTGAAATAAAATAATAATTATATGAAAATAAACTTTTGTCATTAAACATTACATTATTAAAAATTCTTAAAATTTGAGTTCAATTAAAAAATAACATAAACCTCCTTTCTTTTAAAAAAAATTTCGAATGTCTCTTTAATTGAAGGACGGGAAGAAAGATTTAATAAAAATGTTAGAAGAAATAAATCAAATATATGTTTTAAAACTTGTTTCACTTACGAATTTTCATTGTTGTATCATTTCTCAGTAATACATAAAATGAAGTCTTCTATTTTTTACACAAACGCATTTATTAGAATTTCCTGAAATTGTTTATTTTTATAATTTTGCAAATTGGAAATTTTTATTAATTGGAATTAATTGAAAACTAATTGGAAATTTTT
>BMAW01067315.1:0-12192 GCA_019974015.1 Nephila pilipes | reverse complement strand
ATTTTCTGTATCCCTTGCATGAAGCTTACCTGTTTTTAACTACTTATCCATTATTGCTAGGGTAGTATGAATTGCAAATAAGTATTAAGAGTTATCAATTAGGATACAAAAACAATATAAACATTCACTTGTAGGCTTGTGCGTGACTGTATTTTAAACATCCAAGCATTTTACTTTTTTGTGTAAAGCGATGCCTTAAATGATCCACTTAAGCACAGCTACCAGTCGCGAAAAGATTTCTCTTTTCTTTCACATCAATCGAAACAACAGAATTAATCTTTTCCTTCCCTCTCTTAAGACATGGATGGTCGACAACAACCCCATAGAGGGGACAATTTTATTATTTATTTCGATATCTTTGTCTCTTCTTCATATCGATTGCTTGGCCTTAGGCGAATCTTGTGTGAAAGGCTGTTATGTCGTTTAGGGTTCATATCATGCCCGATTAGCTTAAAAATTATTCATTAGAAATGAGTTGAAGAGTTTAAAACATTTATAATGTTTCGGGTTTATTTATTTATTTTTTCTTTCTTTCTTTTCTTTTCTTTTCTTTTTTTTTTTTTTTGATATCTTATAATGAAATAATCATTATTTTGAAACTGAAAGTATTGATTATAATAAGAAAAACGAAATATGTATATATATTGTTTTCACATTTTTTTGTGTGAAATTAAGCAGATATTTTATACATATTTATTTAGCGATATTTCTAGAGATTTATAGATATTTTACTAAAACTTAATTCCATTTGATAATTTTAATGTGAAGAGAAAAAAATGGGAGTAAAAAAAGAAAAAAGACACACACAGAAAAAGTAATTTGTCCAAATGAATAAAATAACAAATTCCCATCCACCCCATTCCCCAATTTATTAAGGCTTCAAATTAATATTAAATCAAAAGTGAATATATAATCTATTTTCTTCTTTAAAGCGGCTTTTTGTTTCATTTAAATAAATTGTTACACCACAAAAACTACTTCAAAGCATGTATTTAATTCAGATCCATTAAAATCTTAATCCAAGCTGACAAACAGACACTTACTGATACCTAGTGCCCTTATTGATGGCAACTAAAGAAATTCTTACCCTACCCTTTTGAATGAATGTCGCAATGGAAAATGCCTCAGCCCTGAAGGAAAGAGTGGGGCTCCTTAATGCTCCTGGGAATTATATCGGGGGACCTCAGGGACTGACCTTCTTTAGGTAAGTTCGGGCATCATGACCCCGAAGCACCCTTGTGACCTTTTTCTTTCCTTGTCTTTGGTAAACCCGAGTGACACCCTCCCGGAATATCCTAGCGATCCTTCACTATTTTCGACCCTCCTTCTTGTCAACCAATTTTGTCTTTTTTTCAATTTTTTCGCGGCTAGACCACAGTTAAATCTTGTTTGGCGCAGTATAACCACATCTGGCTTTTGTGCCAATAACCTTTACATTCACTCACTCCCAAATGAGTCATAAAGTTTCTTGTCAGCGTTCATTGTGTTGCCACAAACCTCCCCAATTATCTATCACGTTGTCAAACCTTTAAAACGGAGGGGGGAAGAATTTAGAAGAAATATATCTAATTAAAATGCTTTCGGCGAGTTCACGGCCATACGGAATAATATGTTTGGTCGCTTTATAATTCTCGAAAAAGAACCTTTGGTTGGTTAGCATGCTAGTTAGCGCTACGCGCTATTGAAACCTTGTGCGTTCTTTAAAACTATTTTTTAATTCATAAAAATTCGCTATAGTGGATTCAATTTAGAGGATTACCATGCAAGCTACCTGGATCTCAAATCGACTGTTGCTGGTCTACTGAAACCAGAGGAGGTAAGTGCCATTTTCGGTGATTCGATAATTACTCCTGAAGCCTGCAAAGATTTTTTTTTCTCTTATCACAACTTAGGCACTCTTCATCGAATTTTTCCTTTCTTAAAAAAATTATTGATTCTGTTGAAAATGGTTTATGTTCGGACTGCCCACCCAGTGTTTTCGAAACTCTTAAAATATTATCAAACGAAATAGAAAACACAACCTAAGCTGTGTGATATTATGAATCATCTTAAAAATAAAATCAAAATCGAAATAATACTGTCTCTAACCTAGAACTCAAAATAAAACAGACGGAAAAATCTTAACAGGAAGCTAATGACAAATTTGAAACTCTACTTAAAAACCTAGCTTCTGAAACCTCTTCAAAATGCTCTGAAAAATTAAAATCCATTCCTACCATCATTATTGTAAGTAAAAATAATAAATTTCACGATGTAAAAATTAAAAAAAGTTTAACTCTCCCAAAAGAATTATAGATACGAATTTAAAAAAAAAATTAAAAGAAACAGGAAGTTAACCTTCCATTGAATTACATATTCTGAGCTCTCGGATGAAGATTCAGACATCGAGAGCAATGATGATTTCATCTATGATATGGACAATATCAATTATCAAGCAGTTAGTTGTGATAAAACTAAAAATAAAAAAGTAATAATACTGAATTCCCCGATGTATTGAAAGAGAAAGCTAAAAACCCTTCTCCCCCAATCATCTTAGCTAATATTGACGCCCCGAAAGCAACTCTTGAAAATATGATGAAATTGACAAAATGCGAGCTCAAAGGCGACGTTAAAAGAAATAGTTTGAAAAAATTTCCCCCTACAGTTGAAGCATTCAATACATTCCAAATTCATGTTCAAGGGAGGAATTTAGAAGCTCACACGTTAGAATTACCAAGTTAGAGAATCCTTATAAATGTATAATTAAAGGCCTCCCAATGAATTATCCCACACTGAAATAATTCAGGAATTAGCTGAATATAATATAATAGTCAGTGAATGCAATAACTTGAAATCCAATAAATAAATAAAAACAGCCTCCTTCCCCCCCCCCCCAATTTTAGTTACACTTCCAAAAACAGAAAGCAACAAAAAAATTTTGAAATCAATAATATTGGACAAGAAAACATCCAATCAATGTTATCGCTGTCAGAGTTATTATCACCACTCTAGATTCTGCACTAGGGAATTTCAATGTGTGTAATACTGAGATAATCATCCAACTCATAGCTGCACCAAAACTCCTGAAAGCCCCCCCTCCCCAAATGCTGTAATTGCGATGGAAAGCATACGGCAAATTACTCTGGTTGACCTAAAACTCCTGTGAATTTCAAACCTTCTCCCCCCCACCACCATAAACTACTTAAAAGAACGAAGTAAAAATGCCAAAAATAACAATAGCCAAAGTGACCAAAACTCCACACTCACCAATGACAGTCAACCTTCAAGTCATCTCTTTGTCAATGAAATTAAAACATTTTTTTCAAAAACATGAAGTTTGATAAAATAATGGAAACTTACCAACAATTTAAATCAATAGGACAAATATTCGCTGATAATAAACTTGATTTATGTTCAAAAATTGAAAAATCATTCCAAGTCATTTGCAGTATGATGTCCATCTGATTCTAAAATTTAATTTGCTAAATAAACTACCCCCGTCCCTTCTGATTGTAAACTGGAATGCAAATGGCATTAAATCAAAAACAGGAGAACTCCAAAATTTCATAGATGATTACAACAATGACATCCTAGGAGTCCAGGAAACTCACCTCAAGCCCTCTGAAAAATTTAAAATTCCAAAATATTACATATACCGTTCTGATAGATCAACTCATCGGAGCGGAGGCATTGCAATATTAATTAAAAATAGGATTCATCATCATATTGTCATTTGAAATATCCCCACCTCTGAAATTACCACCATTCATATCAATATCAAAGACACAGTTTCTACTGTTTACCATCCCCCCAGTTATCTCATCAGCCATAACGATTTAATCAATATCTTCTTAGACAGCCCCACAGGAATTTTCATAGGCGACTTTAATGCGAAATATCCAACCTGGAACAGACAAAGAGCAGACAGATCAGGTAAACTTATTCATGCTATGTGCAACACTAATAATTTCCAAATATCTGCTCCCGACTCAGCCACTCACTTTCCTTACAATAGCAATACTTACTCTATAATAGATTTTTCTATCCTCAAAAACATTAAATTCTACAATATCGAAGGTGTTAATGAGCTACCTAGAGACCATAACCCTATACTAATTGACATCTCTTTCAATAAAATTCTCCCTATCCCCCTTCGCACTCTAACAACTGCTAATTGGTTCCGCTATCAAGAAATTCTATATAATATCACAAAAGGTAACCCCTTAATTATTAATAATATCTCCGATGTAAACCTATCAATTACATCTCTTGCTACTAATATTCAAAATGCAATTAACCGTGTGAGTAATACCAGATCCATCCAAATCCCCCATCTTAGACTCCCCCTCATATCAGAAACCTAATTAAAGAGAAAAAAAAAAGGTACAGAAAACAATGGTAAAACAACAGATACCCTCCTTTGAAACCCATAATTAATAACCTCAAAAAGCAAATTAAAAATTAAATAAATGCCTTTAAAAACAACAAAAATGGGAATACCTACTCCGCCGGCTTAGTACCGAATATAACTCCCTTTTTAATATGAACAAAAAACTTTCTAATAAATATTAAAATATCCCCCACTAATAGGGAATATTGGTCTGGTATTCTCTGATAACGAAAAAGCTTATCTGCTTGCCCATAAACTTGAATCTTCATTCCAGGAAATTCCAACTCCATATGATGATGATCATATTGAAAAAACAGTATCAATAGTTCAAAATTATCTTAAAACAATACCAATTTTAATTCTCCCCTCTTAGATAGTTATCATAATCAAAAAGTTAAACAAAAAGAAATCCCCGGAGAGGATGGTATTCACGATAAAGCCTTTAAATTCTTCCTCCTCCCCCCCAACGCACTTAATCATCTCACAAAATTTTTTAATAAATGTCTCATGTTTGGCCATTTTCCACAAAAATGGAAACATGCAACTATTATTCTCTTCCCCAAACCCGGCCAAAACCACTCCATTCTGTACCGTTTGAAGATTATTTATTGCTAATCAGACAAATAGGTAAATTCTGATTTTTAAGTTTAAAATATTTAATGTGACTATGTACAGCGATTATACAAAAATATGTGACAGGAGATACCAAGACGTCCGTCTGGACCGGGAATCAAGCAGGGACTGACGCTCTTTTAGGGCCATCGACCTCCAACGGTTTCTTGTCGGCGAATTCCCCCAATCTTCACAAGCTGCCGAAATAGCCCCGATCACCCTTCTGCTAACATCTCGGGGATCAGGTGTCGCTCGGGTAGTCTAGATGCAGGAGTGTCAAAGTTGGTAGCTCGACCAACAAACATTGAAGAAGGCCGAGGAAAGTGGATATGCCACAGACGTTACAGCTTCCTCCCCCCTTCGAAAAACTTTTCTCTGGAGAAAAGTTAATATTCTTAAAATGTTATGAAGGAATCCGTCCAAAGATAAGATGACACTTAGAAGATTCATATTATTTCACACACAAGTACTACAATATCTCTTGAGTTGTAACAACATTAAACTCAAAAATTTTGATTAAATCTGAAACTCAAAAATTTGAATAATTAGCTTTAATAAGTGAGTGTTCTTGCTAGGGAACTTACAAACATCAACAATAAGAAATTAACACATTATATTGGATGATAATTAAAAAAAGATATGATTCCAAATATCAATAATAACAATAAAAGCACATTAAAACACATATAATGCCAGATATGCATATTAAATGAAAAATTCTAACAAACAGTTCATTTCGATACTTCAAATACAATAATTCACATGGAACTAATCCAACCATGCTTATTCTAATCAAAAAGTTAACCAAACATATTTCTTTCAGGTTTTTTTTTTTTTTTTTTTGAAAATCAAGTTCTCTCTACTCAAAAAGTTAATCCAACATATTCATTTCAACCTTTCTAATGGGTTACCTTTGTAAGCCCAAATATCCATTTTAAATAGCTCTTTTTTTATTATTATTTTTTTAAACCTTCGAGAGAATAACATATATCAAAAATCAGATTCGAACACACACAGATTTTTTACTTCTTTAAGACTTCATTAATCCTTAGTTATCTTACAGTTTACAAAATTAATTTCTCTGATATACCAAAATACTAAAAAAAAAAAAAAAATATCAAAACACTTTAGTTCACAATACTACTTCTTAACACCTTTTTAAAATGCTACATGTATATTTTTCTTTAAAATTCACAAATCCATTATTCTAGAAAAATGTTCATATAAAATAACACTAAATACACATTTCATTACCCTAATAAAATTTCTTCAAAGCAAAGACAAATGCACAAACATAGATATATTAAGCAACACTTCCGATTAAACTAACATGCATTGAAACCACATATCAAAGAGATAAATCTAATACATAATTCCTTTTTTTTTTTTTTAGCACACTCATATTTTTCACTACTCTATAAGGATTAACAAATTCTATTCCTCTAAAATAGATCTACTGAGACTATCTGCATTTTTGTGGCTTTTACCTGAACGATGTACAATTTTGAAATTATATGGTTGTAATGCCAAAGCCCATCTCATTCATCTAGGGTTTGTACTGGTGTTTTTATTTAACCAAACTAACGGATTATGATCGGTCATAACTAAAAATTTATTCCCATCTAAAGAATAATGTAATTTCTTAATAGCGAAAATAATACTAGCACATTCTTTTTCAGTTGTACTATAGCGTTTCTCAACATCCGAAAATTTTTTACTTAAATAAATTATTGGATGTTCTTCATTTTTGTCATTTAACTGTGTCAAAATTATTCCCATTCCAACAAATGAAGCGTCAGTTTGTACAATAAATTCCCTTTCAAAATTTGGCACGTATAAAACAGGTTTGTTTACCAATTTCTTTTTTAGTTCTTGAAATGCATTTTCACATTCAGTTGTCCAAACGATTTCCCCTTTCTTTGCCTTCCCCTTTAAAGCATCGGTCAAGGGAGCAGATATCACGGCGCACATGTGAATGTATCGTGAATAATAGTTCACTAAACCCAGGAAAGCTCTAATGTTTGTTTTGGTTTTCGGGGTGGGGAAATCTATGACGCTCTGAACTTTGACCTGTGAGGGAGACCTGAGTCCCTGGCCCACTTTATGGCCTAAGTATGTAACAAAATTTTGAGCAAATTTGCATTTCGATGGTTTTAGAGTTAATTTTGCCTTTATGATGCGAAGGAATACCAATTCTACGTGCTTTAAATGAGACTCCCATGTATCTGAAAAAATAGCTATGTCATCTAGATATGGGACTACGAAATGTTCAAGACCCTTTAATAATTCAGCCATGAGTTTGCTAAAGAAATAAGGAGCGTTCATTAACCCAAAACTCATCCTAAGAGGTCTGTAAGTTCCAAAATTAGTGCAGAATGCTGCGTATCGTTGAGCACTTTTACTCAAACGAATTTGCCAATATCCCTTTGAAAAATCAAGGATAGTAATAAATTTAGCTGCCGAAACCCTTTCCACACGTTCCTCTATATTTGGGAGGGGAAAGTATTCGGTCCTAATCACTTCGTTTAATTTCCGATAATCGACACACGGTCTGGGATCTTTGCCGGGTACTTCAACTAAAATCATAGGCGACATATAATCCGATTCACCTACTTCAATAATCCCTAGTTTAAGCATTTTTTTTTTATTTCATCTTTCAAAATTTCATTTTGTCTGTATGATGTGCGATACGGTTTCGATCTAATGGTTTTATTGCTAGTCAGTTCAATTTCATGTTCCACTAAATCAGTCAAACCAGGATTATTTGAAAAACACCTCGAAAATCTGTTTAATAATTCGCGTAGCTGATTAATCTGAGAATCATTTAGGGTTTTGTTCAGATCACTAACTTGAATTATATCTTGGAAATCATAATTTGTGGAATTATTTTCCAAATATGGAATTTCGATATCTTCATCAGCAAGCAATTTGCAACTTTCATCACTACTCAGTAAATTTACATGTTCCGGTCTTTTATAATATGGTTTTAGCATATTGATATGATAAATTTGGGATCTTTCCCGTCTTCCAGGAATTTCTACTAAGTAATTAGTTTCCGAAATTTTACTTAAGATTGTTCCCGTACCTATCCATTGTACTGCTAATTTATTTGGTCTAGAGGTCGCCAAAACAAGTACTAAATCTCCATCTTTGAATTCGCGCTTTACGGTCTTTTTATCGTACCATATTTTTCGCTTCAGTTGCATCTCCTCCATTTTAGTCACAGCCACTTCTTGACATCGCTTTAATCTATTAATTAACTTGAACATGTATTCAGTAACAAGATCATTCTCCTCATCTGGATCCATCCAATGTTCCATGACTAAAGTTTCAGGAGTTCGCAAATTTTTACCATACACTAGCTCAGAAGGCGTATAGCCCGTACTTTCATGTGTTACTGTCCGTAATGCCAAAAGAATAGACGGAAGATGTTTTTCCCATTCTGAACCCGATTCTAAGCATAAAGCTCGTATAAGTCGTTTCAATGTTCGATGAAATCGTTCAACGGGGTTACTCTGTGGATGATATACTGAACTGTATCTGACTCGAATGCCAAACCTTTCAAAAAACTCTGTTGTTAGAGCACTAGTAAACTGAGTACCCTGATCGCATCGTATTTCGCGGGGAAATCCCATGCGACTAAAGATGTTCAGTAACGCATCCGTGACACTAACAGAACTAATATCAGATACTGGTATAGCTTCAGGAAACTTGGACGACATGCATATGGCGGTGATAAGATATCTATTTCCGTTAGAAGTGATTGGAAGAGGTCCACAAGCATCAATATTTATTTTAGTAAAAATCTCTTGAATTACAGGAACTAATTTTAAAGGAGCTTTCTTTTTATCATTTGGCTTTCCAGCTCTCTGACACTCATCACAAGTTTTTACAAATTCCTCCATATCTTTATAACAGTTAGGCCAATAAAAATATCTGTTTAATTTGTCTTTTGATTTTGTAACACCCAAATGAGCGGAGGTTCCTTCATGGCATAGAGATTTAATTTGATTACGTAACCCTTCCGGTATTACCAATAACTTAACTATGTTACCCAACTTATCTTCCCGATTTTTAACGAGTAATTCATCCACAAGTGAATAGGATTTATTCAAAGCAGTTGTTTGACTCAAAACCTGCTCGTATATCGTTTTAAGATCACCATGATCTTTCTGAGCCTTAATAAAATCTTGCCGTTTAATTTTCATTAAGGCCAGTTCAGGAATATCTTTTTGTAGGGCTGGAATTGAAATTTGATCATTGTTTTCAGGAGAGATAATTATAGCATCGTCTCCCCTTTCCATAACCGTAATTTTACTAGAATCATTTCCTTTCTTTTTTGCCTCAGTTTGAGACCTTGTTTGAACAGCATTAACAACCTCTACAGAAAAGAAATCGTAACCAGTTTTCTCTTTTATTAACTCCGCTGTTTTATTCCCTAACAAATACCTATCATGTTGGTTTAAATGATTTCCGCATACGGCTGCTTTGGTTTGAACCGTACCAAAATCTCCGGAAACTTCCACGATCGCTAGAGGCAAACAGACTAATTCCATACTTAGAGGTTGTTTTATCCAGATTTTCTCACCCGTAAAAGAAGAGGAATTTATATATCTTTTACATACTAAATCAATTGTTGCTCCCGTATCTCTCAGGATTTTTACTCCTTTTCCATTCACAGACCCTGTACTAGTATATGAACTAAGAAAACTGGCAGTTTCGATTCCTTCGATATTATTTAAGGATTCTGACTCTTTCCTTTTCATTAATTTAGGGCATGCAGTTTTTATATGACCCAGCGCATGGCAATGGAAACATCGGGGGCCAGTACGCCTTTCAAAAGCCCTTTCCCTTGACTCAAAGCGTTGAGGGGGATAAACGGTTTGTTTGTGGGGGGAATCTCCGAAACTAGTTTCTTTCCCTTTCATTCCCGATATAGGGGTTCTGTCGTTTTTATTAGCTCTATCACTGAATCTCGGTTTTATCTTTCTTACTTCTTCATAATTGTCAAAAAGTTCTGCCAATTTCGATGCTGACTTAAAGTTTGCCCAGTCGTCTAGGAAATGATCTCTCATCTCAAATTTTGCACGTTTTTTTAATTGGTCCGAGACCATCAGATCTTTTAGATCTTCAAAAGTCTCAACTTCAAGCCCCATTAACTATTCTTCTAAATAATTCCTAATTTCAAAGGTAAAATCTTTCCATGTATTATCTACCTTTCTTTGATGCTGAACAAATTTTTGTCGAAAGACTTCTGGACTTAATTTAAATCTTTGAAGTAACAATTTTTTTACATAATCATAATTATCTGCTTGTTCTTCTGGTTCGCGAGCAATTAATTGCACTATATCTAAAGGTAACAACCCCAATAAATGACCTACCCAATCTTCCCTTTCAATTAAGGCCCTTTTTGCCTGACGTTCAAAAATTACAAGATATAAACTTATGTCAGATTGATTTGGATTAAACTCTGGTAAAAATCTCTTTAAATTTAACTGAGGTGTGGAAGAATGTGCTTTTATGGAAGAATTTGATTCCTCCATTCTTAGGTAACCATTCTCTACTTTAAATTTTTCTAAATCATACTTCATTTGGAGTTCCCTTTCTTTTAATTCATGTTCAGCTAATTGTAATCTTTGTTCCCTTTCTACCCCTTCTAACCTTAATTTTTCCGCTTTTTCCCATTCTTCCAATCTTAGTTTTTCCGCTTTTTCCCATTCCTCCAATCTTAGTTTTTCCGCTTTTTCCTATTCCTCCAATCTTAGTTTTTTCGCTTTTTCCCATTCCTCCAATCTTAGTTTTTTCGCTTTTTCCCATTCCTCCAATCTTAATTTTTCCGCTTTGAGTGAATCCTCTTCCGCTTTTCTATTTGCAATAATAGTCTCAAACATGTTTTTTACGAATTCCTCATCATATCCTTCACAATCAGTGATAGCCACTTTTATTTGCAAAATTGTCATTTCTGACGTTACATTTATCCCTAATTCTTTTGCGATACTTAGCATATCTTGCTTTTTCCCTTTTCCGAAAAAAGCCATTTTTTTAAAAAACAATAACAGTATATATATATATCAAGTACAAATACTACCAACAATTTTCTATTCTCTAGAAACAACACACAAAAAATGTTCCCATACAAGAATAAACACTAGAGTATCATAAAAAATTGTCTAAGAATTTTATACCAAATTCTCCACTTAAATTGTAAAAACAACTCAAGAAATATAAAAGTACTCACCCCTTTTGAAGTACTCTTGCGACTTGATGCATTAATAATAGACGCCTGGCGAGTCACACTATTTAGTGATGCTACTATGATGAATCACTTTTTTCCGACTCCGGGTGAGTCGCTCCTCCGGATGTTTATTCCCACATCCAAATAATACGAATAATCTCCAGGACTCCTTTGCTCCTGGCGAGCCGAGTCACGCCTCCGGGTGCTTTTTCCGCAATTCGAGATAATCTCCTTTACTCCTTTGCTCTTGGCGAGCCACTTTTTTTTCTTCCACTCAGAGGAAAAGAAGAGGCGAAGAAAAAAAAGTTTCTTCGGTTCTGGGTCCTTCGTAGATGGGTTGAGCCCTACTTTCAGTGATGAAAGCCAGTTCCCACACACAACACTCCTGTCATAGAATCCCAGCTGCTGCCACCATTATTTAACCGCTGTACCGTTTGAAGATTATTTATTGTTAATCAGACAAATAGGTAAATTCTGATTTTTAAGTTTAAAATATTTAATGTGACTATGTACAGCGATTATACAAAAATATGTGACAGGAGATACCAAGACGTCCGTCTGGACCGGGAACCAAGCAGGAACTGACGCTCTTTTAGGGCCATCGACCTCCAACGGTTTCTTGTCGGCGAATTCCCCCAATCTTCACAAGCTGCCAAAATAGCCCCGATCACCCTTCTGCTGACATCTCGGGGATCAGGTGTCGCTCGGGCAGTCCAGATGCAGGAGTGTCAAAGTTGGTAGCTCGACCAACAAACATTGAAGAAGGCCGAGGAAA
Organism: Nephila pilipes; assembly: GCA_019974015.1. Classification (NCBI taxonomy): domain Eukaryota; kingdom Metazoa; phylum Arthropoda; class Arachnida; order Araneae; family Nephilidae; genus Nephila; species Nephila pilipes. Next base: position 201 of record BMAW01067315.1, on the reverse strand, counting down.
GTGGATATGCCACAGACGTTACAATTCCATCCAACTATCGACCTATCAGCCTACTAAATTCTATTTCAAAATTTTTAGAAAGAATACTGTTGACCAGAATACTTACTCATGTTTCCATTAATAATATTCTTCCAGATTCACAATTCGGCTTCCGTACTAACCATAAGCACTATTCATCAACTACTACGGGCTGTGAATGCT
>BMAW01067307.1:0-10910 GCA_019974015.1 Nephila pilipes | reverse complement strand
GTGTGTGTGTGTGTGTGTGTTTGTGTGTGTGTAATTTGCTGCCTGCTTTACATGCCTTTTATAGAAAATAACTAAGGACGTTATAATATGAGGAGATATATACAAAGATAATTGATTTTCTGTCACAGTATGGTTCCCAACAATATTTATTCCCAATGCATAGTATGGTTCCCAACAATATTTATTCCCAATGCATAGTATGGTTCCCAATAATATGATTCCCAATTCCTTTTTATCATATAATATTGACATATTTTTCTTCAGACTAATTATATATACTAAAATACACTCACAAATTAATTTTAGATGTTATGATAAACTTATAAAGAAAAATTTTATTATTTGTCCTACGCAAATATTTGGCATTTAATGGCAGTATTTCCTTAAGAGAGAATAAAATTATCCTAAGGCAGTTCTATTGATATATGATTATTCTGAAAATAATAAACACGTGGTTCTGTTAGATTTTCTTCCTTGCTCCATATTTGCCGTATTCCATTTAATGTGTCTACAAGGATTTGAGCCACAACATTAAATTTTTCAATTGAGAATTTTTTTTACCTTTTAGAGTTCTGCAAAACTTTATCGTCGTCATGACTAACTGATGTGTGGTCATCCTAAGTTATGGGCACTTATTGAGCTGAATATATTAATAGAATCTATCGTACAATGATTTTTTCTAGGCTTATTTCTAGCCTTATTCAATCATCAACACATCATATAAGAATTACATTAGTAAAACTTTTACAAAATGTTCTTTTATCCCTAGAAAACTATAGCTACGCTTGTAAACGGCATGACAAAGAAAGCATACAAAGCATAAATCTGAAAAGAATATTGTTTATCATAGTATTAAGTAGAATTATTTTTAATACCATATCCCACCCACACAAATTTCTTTCTAACTCGAATTTTCTTATAAAGGTTCTTTTAGTGTCAAAAATGTTTTACACTTAATTTTTTTAGATGGTTTACCAATACATATAAAAAATTTAAAGTACAACAGTGAATCTAAAAAGTTATTCAGATATCAAAATTGATTTTTTGAATACAAACTATATATATATATATATATATATACTTGCACAATGTTTTCTAAAATCAATAATGATTATTATTCCCTGTAACATTAATTTTAAACTAAAGCATATAACTAAATGATTAATAAAAAAAATTCAGAATCTTAGTAATGTATTCCAAATTAATGATTTTTACAACATTTTGATACTTTTAATAGAACGTCATTTGATCCCTCTCAAGCATTGAAAAATACGAGTATAAACATAGAATAAAAGAAAGGAAATTCAAAATTGATCGCATGTATTTATATATTTTATTTACCGAAATGGAAATTATCATTTAGTGCCTCTTAGTTACTTATTCATGTTCTTTTGTGGTTTTCAACTATTTATGAAAAATTACATTCCTAAAAAAGGATACATTCCATATTTCAAATAGATACATGTAATTAGAAGTACATTATGGAGTACATATTGATAAACTGAAGAGGAAAATATTACAGCTTAGGTATAATTTAGAAATGCAGAGATGAAAATGTTTTCTTTTTATTATTTAATTCTTATTTACAACATATCTATTTTTTCTACAGTAATAAGTACTATATGTAGAGCATACTAATTCATTCAGTTTGTCTCATTTGTTTTTAGATAAGTATTTTAATTTGTTGTATACATTTTACAATAAGAGCTTATAAATGTATCTCATGAGAAGTTCGGAAAAAGTTGTTAAATATTATTTGAGTGATATTTGGATCCATTACGTATAAACTAACAAAATGATATTCATTGCAAATTAAAGTGACAATAGTCACTTACAAAAGAAAACAATTGGGATGAGTTGTAGCTTTTTCGAATAAAATATATAAATTATACATCAAATTGAAAATAAAATCCTAAATTTTCCTACATTACATTTCCTACACATAAACATTATTCTTATTTTGGATTGCATTTCCTTCACTATTTGATCCTCTAATCCCAAATCAGTGGAACGTTTTCAGAAACAGTTTCCTATGTCGCTATAATTTTAAAATGTTACACACACACACACACACACACACACATATATATATATATATATATATATATAATGAATTAAAAGAGTTTTTATAAGACCTTACACGTGTTTATAAAACCCGAATTAAATACAAAAATTCTCCAGTTTTTATTATAAAAAGACGTAGAAACAACAAAATATGATGGCACGAGATAAAGTGTATCTTTTAAAAAGAAGCAGATATATAACAAAACTTTTAGGTTTCTGTATGACATTATAATGGATAAAAAAAGGAGTTTTTTTTATTAGAGCGTAAAATGGAAAAAATGGTAGAACACCTGAGACATAAAGGTTGGACAAAAATGCTTTTAGTGCTGCGGCAAAAAGGATTCTCTGTTAAATCTTTTTAAAGCAACTAACTGGAAAAGGCAGGAGTAAACAGTAATGCATTTTAAATCTCGAGCTTTTTAAATTCCATTGTGAGACTGCTAATTTCATTAACCCTTATTTAAGAGTAAGAGAGTAAAATTTTCCTTTACGTGTCAAAACATTTTTAAACTTAAACAGCTTAATAGGTAAATGGGTAAGTGTGTTTCTAAAATTATGCCAAGCTGTTCGTGACAATTATGTTAAAATGTAAATCAGAAAAGAGTAACTTATTTTTTAAAAATTTAAATATGGAACTAATTTATGTTACAAGAAGAATTATGTGCAAGAAAATATGTTTCTGCTGATTATTCTTAGAGGTTAGGAAAAAAAAATACTTGTTTTGTGTCTTGGTGAATTACACCTTTTTTTTTATGAAAATTTGAAATTATTTTTTCAGGAATTGTTAAATTATATGAATGAACGTTGTCTGTATTAATCTTGAATAATTATCTGTGAATAATTCAAATAATAAATTTGTATATATATATATATATATATATACTGAAAATTTATGAAAAAATAATTTAAAATATTTAATATATATATATATATATATCAAGGGAGTTAAATACATTTCCAGCCACAGGGTCGAGGTCGTAATCCATTTACCACCGAAATGGGACCCAGGACTTAAACACTAGATATCAGCACAGACTGGCACTACTGGTTACATAGGCCACCGATGAAAAACACTTCCATTTCTGTGTCTAACTAAGGCAAGCGCACATAAATCACAATTAAGGATCTTCCGGCGATAGCGCACATGTGGACGAGACCCGCCACTCGACTAGAAAGTCAATGGCGCCCAATGGAAACTCTCCAAAAACAAAAATCAAATTAACAGGTAAGTGATGTATATCCATTGCAATAATGGCTGAAAAAGCTACTTTCTCTACAAATATATATCTTAATATTTCCCTTCATACCATCAGAAAGAAACTGAACGAAGGGTATGCAGCAGCGTTTTTCGACAACAACACCAGAAATTAAAACCTTAATACTTAGCACGAGAGATGTGTCTCTTTTGTACTGCTGGTAAAGGCGCAACTAAAAGCGGCCGGTCAAATTTTCTTCGGAACTAATGGACCAGAGGTCGAAACATTTCCTGACATCCAATGTCAACTAATTCTCCCTCCACTGAGTTATAGAAAACTACCAATGCCGAAATAGTGTTTATGTTATTCATGGTGATTTATTAGATTATGAAATTTTAATACACTAATAGTATGATGATAGTTCAAACAGGTAATTTTACTATCTGCCAGATTATTTTACTATTTACTTTAACCATTAGCCAGTTTCAATATAGCCATACTGAATGTAAAGGCCTAAAAAAACCACGATTCTACGCGTTTAAGACAAATAATAAAAACTTAATGAAATTCTATATTTTTTCCCCTTGAATTCTTAACTTACAAGATAGAGAATAACAACACAAATTAGTAAGCATCATGTGTAAATAAACTTATTTTTCTTCTTTTAATAACATTTAATATAAGACACATCTAAAAATGAAATAGAAGACTAATGGTGATATTTTTTTATCAGCTGCTAAAATATTCGCTGCTATAGGTGGAGTAAATAATGCATTAATTTAACAGGGCTACTACTAATTTGTTGGCGGAGCACGTGGTTCTTTATTAATGATTAAATATAATTAGAAATCTTAAAATTTGAAGAAAAAATATTTTTTTAGTAAAATGTTTGTTATACTCCATAATATTGGCTGCAGCACACTTCACTTCATTGAGTGACGCAGGTGATCCGATGTGATATTTGTAGCTCGGATAAAGCACACAAATACACAAAGAAATTTACTTGAAATGGTTAGTCAATTCTTAACTTTATAATTGAATTTCATTGTCTAAAAACATACATATCTTATATGTTGAAATTGAATTCTTATTATTCATAAAAATGGAATATTATTTAACATAACAATATAGGTGAGACAAGACTTTATATATTTATTAATATATGTAACCAAGAAAACTTGAAAAATAAAAAAAAAAAAATTAACACTAACAAAAATTAAAGATAATGTTTTTACGCGAAAAGTGCTGAAATTGATTACAAAAGACGATGAAACTAATTAAGATAGCAAATAGGTGAAGGAACAAAATTAAATGTAATCACGCAGCACATTTTGGTAGACAAAATGTGTAGCGAAAATGAAAGTATTACATCCTTACGAAAAATATGTTTTGAAAATTAACATATTTGATCGAAGAATATTTTATAAAAATACGTACAAAAATATCTAGTATTCCTTATTCTTTTTTTAAAATTTTTTTTGAAATATATTCTATCGATGTACTCGGCATTGTTGCACTGGAAGATATAAGAAGTGCGCGTTCATTTTTTATGATTTTGTAAGCTTTTTGTAACAGGTATGTAGCAGAAAAACTCACGAAAGGGGAAAAAAGCTAGTATAAAATGCTTTCAAGTAAACTTATTGTTGTACAAGCACGCTTTTAATGTAGAAAAGTGTTTAAAGTAGAGGCAAACAATCTAAATTCAAATCCTTTTATATTAAACATTCCATTATGCTGAGTTGAAATGTAATGCAAAATGCATTATTCATTGTATAATAAATTTCACATTTCAGCTCTAAAGTAAATGCGTGTTTCTCTTCTCGTATGAATAAAAAGAAGATAATCAATAATAAAAGAACAAATATCAGAAACACTGAATTTATCAAACAAATGGGAAGTACATTTTTTTTCCTTCGTAAATTGGAGAATTATGAAAAATATTTGTTTGAAGGAAAGCCTATTTAATGCTTCATTTATTCGATATATTTATAGAACGATATCAGAATAATTTTACAGGATGTTAGGAACTTAACGACATTTTTTTAAGCGATACTCGGCCCAACATTTCTTTAAGTCGAAACATTCTTGTATAAAATGTATAAGATATAAAAGAAGTTTTATTAAACATGTATGGGAATTCATTTTCTTTTATTATTTGCACGCATTTACTTATCACATTTAAAAGTTCATTTTGATTATTTTTACTAAATATTGGCAACACAGCCTGGTATTATAATGAGATTAAATGAATTCTTGTAAGACAAATATTTCTAGTATCAGATAACTATTAAAACAAAATTCAATAGAATAGTTCACATCTCTATCTCACTCAAGCAATTATTCAGGGATTTAAATATTTATTCATTAAAAATAGTTATATAAGTTTACACGTGTATATTATATATAATTAATAATTTTATACAAGTTAAAATTATATGCAACGAAAAAGGAATTTAATACTTATCAATGATTCCGACACATAATTTTTAAACAAACATTTTCAGAAAATATATAGTTAATTAATTTTAAAAATTCAATCTCATACAGTTTCTTGTTATTGTCAATATAAGATACTAAATTTATTTATAAATTAAGGAAAAATATTTAAATGAGGAAAGAGGGGGAATTTTAAGTTTTACGTTCAATGAATAATATTAAAACAAGAATTATTTTATGGAATTTACAGCAAAAGATATTCGAAAATCAAAATTCTGATTTCAGTAAATATTTATGAAAGAAGAAACAGTAAATCCAAAAAATGTCAGTAGTGCTAATTAAAAAATAAATAATAACAAAGTTCTAATGAATTTAAAATACAGGAATTAAATATAATGATGAAACTTGTCGAATGATTCACAGACTTTTGAATTGCTGTATTGGAATTCAAATACACTAAAACTGGAACGGATTGAAAATCTAATCACATAAAAGAAATGTGAAAATGAATGTTGCTGTATGTTTAGCTTATAATTAACTTTTACTATTAGAACAGAATTTCATTTACTCTTATCTGATATTACAGATTATTATATAATATACTTTTAACTTTCGGTGTTTTCAAGGAATATAGTTTAAATTAATTGCTTACATTCCATTTGAAAGAAATATGTAATTTCATCAAACATGATATTATAATTATGTAAATTCAATTATCTGAATCTTGCTACATTCAACGTAATTATTTTATTTCTTTCTGGTTATTTAAACATAATATGAATTGAAAATTATCTCACTCTCTCTTTGAATTCATGCATCTTATTTATTTTTAACTATCTAAAATAACATGGAAATTTGAAGCTCATAATGTTTGTATATCCTCTTTGCTCCCTATAATAAGTAAATTTAACAGTTTTATCTATGTTATATATCTATTGTAGCGTATAATATAATTAAAATAACACATTAATTGTGAATTTCAATATACATGAAATACATTTGGATTAAAATATATTGATAAAGGCCAATACAAAATTTTCCACTTTACATAATTCATATAAAATCACGAAAATCATAAACATTCTTTCACTCTGTCTTTGAATCCTTGCATCTTATTTATTTTTAATTATCTAAACTAATATGGAGATTTGAAACTCATAATGTTTGTTTATCCTCTTTGCTCTCAGTAATAAGTAAATTCAACAGCTTTACCTAAGTTATATATCTATAGTAGCGCATACTACAGTTAAATTAACACATTGATTATGAATTTCAATATTCTTCAATATACGTTTGGATTAAAATTTATTTATAAAAGTCAATACAACATTTTATTTCTTTACAGAATTCATACATCAAAACTCCTATAATGTCAAAAATTCATATTAGTATTATATTGCTGATAATTTGGATTTCGTGGGACAATGTGTGCTTAGTTACTATGATTTAATGAGAACGTATTTAATGTAATAATAATAAATAACAGGATTGTAAACTTATTTAAATACAAGCACTTATATGTAATTAGGTAAAATTTATAACTGTTCATACACACTGATAGAGATCTGATACAATATATAAATTAACGTTATACAGTTTAATATTTCTAATCAGTGAGACGATAGGAAACAAAACAAAACGCATTCAACTAAAGAAGAACGAATACTACTATACTACATCTATTTGTTAAAGGTAAATGTACTATATTTCTGAAATTGCATTTTTTTAAATAATAAGAAAAGATGATATTAAACAGTTACAATTAACATGAGTGTAATATAATTCATCAGTATATATATACAGTAATATATGCTATATGATGTTATATACTGATGATATATATCTATATACTGATATTATATATATATCTTGATGATATATATATACTGATGATATATATAAACTGCTATTTTATTGCTTCATGAAGGAATCATCAAGATCAAAGTGAAATTCACGCAGCAAATGTAAATTATGGATATTATACAATTAAACCAAGTTTCAGAGCCATCGCGCGTGCGCAACGCCCTCTGAATTGATGCTAAAGGCATATAATAAAATTGATGCTGTAGCAGGACGTTGAAAAAGTCTAACAGTTATTTGTTGGTAACGAAACGTTTGAAACGAGACCTGAGTATGCCTCCACGACGAATAATTCAAGCAACACAGGTTTGAACGAGGGAGGGATAATCGGCCTTCGAGAAGGAGTTTTCCACAGCATAATAGCAACTCATGCAGCCGGAACAGTTACAGTGATGCAGTTTGGAAGCAGTGGACCGACAGGCACCGAACAACTCGAAAAACAGGCATGGACGGCAGAAGGCTTCAGGCGCGATGATCGGCTTCGGCCTTTCTTCCTCCGCATGGCGGTGAATGATCTTTAGCTCCCTCCAGGCGGCAGCTGGCACGTTGGTCTACTGCTACAGGTGTACAGTGTCCAGCCAATCAATTCGTCGTCGTCTGCTGCGCCGTGGATTTGCGTACAGGGTGCCACTACCGGATTCCCTCGGCAGATCATCGACGGCTGCGTCGGCAGTGGGCTCGCGGGCAGGGTGAGCGAGCTGAGTTGGCGCAAGTTGTCTTTCAGATGGATCCGCTGGTGGACCCATGATGGCCGTGTTCGTGTTGGGCAATTGCCGGTCAACGCTGCCTTCCTGAGTGTATTGAGTGACGACATGGTGAACAGGCAGGTTATATTCAGGGTGCGATTTCGTATCATGGACAGTCAATTTGATACAATTGAGGGTAATCTCCAGCAGCCAGGTACGTCGTAAGTGCTGGCCAGTCGTTGCTCAACTAAGGGCATCCCTGGGCTATCACCAGCGGATAATGCGCCCACGCTATTTGCGCGGACTGTTTGAGACTTCTGTTCAGCACAACGCATTACAACTTTAACCCGGCCTGCTTATTCTGCGGATATGTCGCCTGTGAGCGTGTGGGATATGGTTGGTCGGCGTCTGCGCTCGTGATCCGCGTCTAGGACAGACGAACTTTGGTTGCGCATGCAAGCGGCTGAATTCTTCTCAGCAGATATTCAGCATCTGTTTGTCGTACCACGTCGTATAGCAGCATATTTACGAAAGCGCATGGTGGCTGCACCAAATACTGATTTTCAGACTGGCCGTTTGTTTCTTTTGTTTGAAAATTTGTCATTTTATTTGTATCCAATTTTACCGTCGTTTCATTAATTTCATTTGGTTCTGATGATTCTTTCATGGTGTTGCCTTTTTCTACAAACAGCAGTATATACTGATGATGTATACTCTATATATACTGATATATACCAATGATATATACCATATGCTCCATATCTATGTTTGCGTGAATTTAAGTAATATAGATTTAAGGGTAATTGATAACTTAAAGGCGAATTTTAACTTCTTAGTCGTAAGGAAAACTTTTTGTTTGTTCAAGTTTGTTTATTTCATTTTGCTGGAGAGTCTGAAATTAAGTATTCATATGGTTAGAGACAGATTCGCCGTTTCAGTTACATTAAAAGAGTGCAAAGATAGTTTTCCACTTGCTTTTGTTTCCTGCCGAGAGTTCTCCCGATCCTGGCAACTCATTCTATGGATGAAGGTTTGAGGGACTTCAATGGCTGAAAGCTAATGGGAGTTCATACCTGAGTCTTCGATCGTAGTCTCTAAATTCCACATTTTTATGGGCTCATGTTCATTGTAAAATTAAAGGATAATTTGGGTGTGTGGGAAATAAAGAATGAACTTTCAAGAATAAAAATTTTATTTTTGAATTAAAGTGGAAAATTTAAATATTATTTTCAATCAAAATTGGCTTCCCCAAATTAAAGGTGAAGCATTACTCACGCAGATATATATATATATATATATATATATATATATATATATATATATTAACTTCAGTATTCTTGACATTAAAACTAATTTAATTTATATTTAGAAAGTTCTCGTGAAAATTTTTGTTTACCAGTAACATCTCAAGAGTTAACCAATGACATCTCTCCATTGTAACTGCTGGACTAGAAAAATTTAGGGAAATCGCAAGTTCTTCTCTCTAGTATAAAAGTGCTCTCCTCAAACTAATGAATCTCTAACGCCTTTCTCTCTAATTACACTTACCGCAAGAGATATGCAATTTTTGCTGGCTGTACTTTCGTCATACCTTGAAAAATGTCAAATAGTAACATGCTTTAAAATCTGTTAGTAAACATCAGGAAGGTCAAATAACGACTGTCAGTTATGAGGAAGGACTTACCAGACACTAATCGCTTATCTTGTAAAAAGTTTTCAATCAGTTTATTGAAGTACATGTCTTGACATTACAATTTGAAAACATTGAGGCATTTGGAGACAAGAAACTTATAAATGAGCGCAAGCAGTGCCGACTAGCTGAGCACTGTTTGAATAGAGAGCCTTTGGTGGACAAACCATGAGTTCTTATAATGGGAAGAAACCCGATTTATGGGTAAAATGTCCTCAATTCTTTCCTCAAGAGTTAAGTAGGAATAGTTTCTACATGAGAAAATTAAATAGCGTTAATTTTAACTAGTGTTAAAAGTATCAAAGTTAAAAGAAAGTGATAACTTAGATTTATTATATATAAACAAATGGAAGATGATAAGATTAAAAGTTGTGTGTAAAATTCTAATTGTGGTAAAAGAAACATAATGTGATAACTAAGAAAAATTAAAATGGATGTAGCAACAGGGAAAATAGCTGATTCAGGCTTTGTACAGAATTGTGTATTTAACAAGTTTATTCTATCAATCTTTCCTCACATTTGATACTGTGTAAAAACAGGATAACTTCTTAATAGAAGAATAAAATAAATAAGAATATCATAACATAATAAAAACATGCTTAACTTTCAGGAAGCAAAAATCTTCCTACTAAAACCTTAACTGAAGTAGTACGGAGCAGGAGTAAAACACATAAGAAACTTATTTAAAACTACAAAAAAAATGTTTTAAATTACAGCTATTCAAAAAAAATAAATTATTTTTTAGAATTTAAGGAAACTTTACAAAACCATAATTGAGTATTTAATTTTTAAAGATAAAGATAATACATCATTACTTATTCTATAGCAAGACTCAAAACATATTATTACAGTGGTGGCATCTTCTATTTATATATGTAAGTGAAAAGTAGATAATATCATTACGATATCGCGAAGAATCACTTTATCTGAATGTTAGGTTAAAAGATAAAAGATTGTGACGTCACTCATAGTAATAGT
>BMAW01067305.1:223124-273288 GCA_019974015.1 Nephila pilipes | reverse complement strand
GATCCATTAAACCTGTGTCACCACACAAGTCGGTTCAAACGTGTAAATAGTATTAAAAATTACTTTATTTCTTTAAGATTTTAATTGGATTTTAAATTTCTTTATTCTTTTTTCTATTTTAGTTGTCCCATTTCAAGAGTTTTTAGGATTCCTCAAAATAGTTAGGTAAGTTTTGCTTATATATGTATATATATATTCGTCTGCTCTTTATTGTTATTTCCCATGACCTTAGAAAATTTAATTAATTTTATTCCATAAAAATGTGTTCGTATAATGATAAAACTGTGCTGTCCTGTAATTTGAACTATAATTGCATAAAACAGTGACCATCAAATCATTGTATAAAAAGGGCATTCATAAAATATAATAAAATAATTAATATCACTCTATTAAATTTAGTTCTTCCAAAATAATTACCAGAGTAAGCTATAAATGTTGTTTCTTCAGGTAATCAAAATTGTGATTATATTCATTGGAAGTATCTGCTCGTAATATTTTTATTACATTTAATTTAACATTCTAATGTTTTTTTAAAGCTCCTTCCTTTCAAGGTCATTTAAGCGTATGAAAAGGTGGGGGGAATTAGCTGGTGATAAGTTAGGAGAATAAGTGATAGCTTCTCCTGAATATGCGTGTTTCTTAATAAATACAGCCTTTAGTTATTGTTATAATATTAATTAATAATTAATTTTCATTTATAAATCCATGGTAAATAAGCCCTTTGTTACTAAATAATACGATAAACCACTCATACACGTGATTTTCTAACAAGGATTATTCACCATAAGCTATAGGAATCATGTCTAACATTTTGGGCAGTTGATGAGCCTTATTCTTAATAAAAATTGATTTTATGAAGCTGTTCCATCTGGAAATTTTTTGTGTGCATAACGCTTCTTTAGTAAATGAAAATGACTTCACTACTTTGATATACAAAGGACGAATTGATAGTTTAAACTGGCTGCCACAAGGAGTTGAGATATCAATCAATTTAGCACCATAGATTTGATACTTCTCTTTTTATTCAATCGTTAATTTGTAGGTTAACTTATTGACTTATTTCCTTCGTTATTTAACTCTACGCAGCCATTTTAAAATCTAATTAAATAGACAATAAGTTCAAACCTCCAACTGAAGATATGTAAAAAAATACAGTACATTTTATTATTTATCAAAGAATAAATGCAAGATCTCTTTTTCTCGAATCCTTCTTAACTCGGTTAATCCTAGTTAACGCTAAAATTTTAAAGTATTAGCTTACCAAATCACACGTTCCTATTCAAGCAATTGTCTTTTACAGCAGACTCGACACCTATTGACGTTGACGTTGAATGTTCTATGGGCGCCTAGAGCTCGGAGCGCTTTTGTAGCGCATATCTAGCGAAATAAATGTTTCTTGGAGAGGATGGTGGTTTCATTTTGAAGAGTAGGGATCAGAGATGATTTGTAGAAAATTTCATGTAGATTAGATGATTAGTTTTAAAGATATGGGAGAAAGAAGTTGCCAGGAAATCTGGTGCCATCTATCGTATCGACACCTATTATTCTGATGTGGATTCACTTCCAACTGTTATCAATATATAAATGATTAATTACATTGATTCAATTTAATCTTCAACATCTAACAGTTTGTAGTTATCCTCTATCTCTCTTCTCTTTCCTTTCAATTCCACTTCGCTTATATGCCACTATTTCTAATTCTTTTTATCTTCATCTAATTTACCAAATCAAGTTTCTTTTGTTTCTCAATGAGTGTAATGGTATACAAAGGCATCGGAAGGTTAAGGAAGAGAAAATTCACAGAAAGCCCAATATCACAACTTTATGGGATCTTCTTTCTTTAATTATATCAATAAATCATACATTTCTCCACAAAATGAACAAGCTTCGAGGAGAAATGTATGAATGTATTCTTTTAAGGATAAATTAAAATACCTTTAATTTTAACGAAATCTGGAATCCAGAATACTGATATCAAATATTTTGACTGAAATCAAGATATTACATATCCTCAGATCTATCTAAATTGGAATGTAAATTCATGTAAGAGTCGAGAATAATATATCTTGCATAATATCTGATGTAACTTATGGTACAAAGAAATGGTTTTGATTCTACACATCCATTACCCTTTCGTGATTTTCAGATCTGATTGCCTTTCGACCAAGTTGAGATAATTAGATCTCTCGAAACTTTGCTGCTGGCCTCTAAATTTAATTACTGGCGTAATTGCGAATCAGGATGAAGTAGTAGCTCAATTTTGGATCAATGGAGATGTTTTATTTTCCTGAATTGCGTTGTCTGGAGGATTGTTTCGGTTCAGATTATGTTCGAGACTCAGTTAATATGATTTGAGATTAGAAATGAAGAATAGTTGGGATAGAATACCATAAAAAAGGCTTTTAAACCAAAGGATGTTCATCAGGCAATGAAAAAAAATCAAGAATTTTATTATTGTGATAACTTGTTAGACTTAGCTTTTTGTTTTATTGTTAAGCTGAGATTGAAATTTTCATTTTGAATATAAATACAGAATTAAGGAATATTGCATTTTAGTGTGAATATTAATGTCTATATTTATTCTTAATTTCAATTTTGAATAAAACATCGTATCTAATTTTTTTGATAATCAAAAAATTTTGAGACTTAACGAAACGAATTTATTAGTCGACCAAAGAGCTACTCATTCAGTGGACAAAATAGTCATCCGATCACTTTTCAAAATAAAGCGTTTTATGATTATTTTTTTAAAGGAATGAAACAATGAAGTACAGTAAAAGAATGAATGAGTGAGTGAATGAATCTGTAAATGAATGAATAAATGAGTCGATGGATTCGATGAGTACATGAATGAATAAATGAGTGAATGGATTAATGAGTACATAAATGGAAGAATGTGTAAATGAATGAAGAAATGAGGGAATGGATTAATGAGTATATGAATCAAAGAATGAGTACACGAAGAAATAAATAATTGAATAAATTAGTGAATGTAGAAATGAGTGCATGAATGAATGAATGAGTAAATTAATGACTGGGTAAATGAATGGATAAACTAGCGAATGAATGAGTACATAAATGAGTAAATGAATTAATGAATGAAATATTAAGTGAATAAATAAATGGAAGATTGAATGAGTAAATGAATGAATAAAGGAATCAATCAATTAAATTTCCTTTTCGTTGTCAATTATCGTTTGCTTTATTTCTAATATTTAATTGAATAATTAAATAATCGCTAATCGTTTAGCACATTTGGTATCTTTGTGAACTGAAAAATTTGAAGCAAGCTATATGTTTGCAAAGCTATGTATTATTTTAGATATTTATTATAACCAGAAATTTCTGGCTCTTGTAAGTTTAATGGGGCTAGTATCTTCTTACTACAATTGAATTAAAAGTACAATCTGATAGAAGAAAAAAAGTATTTTAAGTGAAGGGATGCGAATTTGGCGAGAATGAAACTTCAGTAAAGGCTCAAAATTCTGAGGGGTTACAACTGCTGAAATTAAATATGAATTTAAGAAAATAATTTTGACCGAATAAAACACGATGAGCATTTTTTGTCTTATTAGCAAAGAATTTTGATTATTATTTCACTATTCTAGTAACTGTACGGACATTACTTTTTTCAATAAGTAATAACAATACATTTAACTATTCGAAAAGAAATCTTACATAAAAAATCTTAGAAATAAAATTTTGCTTGACATCCGTAACATATTAAAATTGTATTTTATTACATTATAAGAAATCATACATGCTCCTTTAAATATTTTAATGGTTTATTGAAATGGTCTTAGCATAAAAAGATAATTGGAATATCGAATATCTTCACAGAAGAAATACTAGTATACTCTATTCTCTATATATATTCTATATATTCTCTATTCTACTACTATATATATATAATATTATTTCCGCTGACTATTATGGATTACAGTTTCCGGATAATTTGCTTTTGTTTCCTTGAATTATGGTTTTAACCAATTTTTCTTACGAAGGAATTTGTAGAGTGATTTGGCTTGGATTCGTCAAACATATTTAACCACGCAGTTCTGTCCAAAGGAAAAACTGCATTTTATATTACTCTTTATTACTCTTTTGTTTCCTGTAGTTTTATTGATTTCTGCATTTTATAGGTTTTTAATGACTGTTCTATTTATTAAGAATATTTAGTACTTAACTTATTTTTCTTACATACCATAAATATTTATAGAATAGCTTTTTTTTTTTTTAAATTTTTAATATCATTAAAAATGTTTGGCTATACTTGTGCTGTTTATTATTAGCTTATAGACCTGATCTGTTTTATACTTTTTAATGTATCATTCATTATTATTCTAAATACCCCCCCATATATATAATAGAATTCGTTTTTCACATGTACAACATTAAATTAACTATGAAACCATAAAGAAAGGAAAATATTGGAATTAAGGAGTATTGTATGCTGTTCCAAAAATATTTATCAATCAGGTTTGTTAGTTGAAAGAAAAATAATGAGCGATGCGCCGTTTCCACAGTTCAAAATATTTGTATTTCGAAGGAGATAAGGATTGTGAAGATTGCATATAACTTCGCTAAATATAGATGGAATTCCAGAAACTTTTGGTCATAATTTTTATTTATATATCACCATGATGCAGGGAAGTAAAAATTGTTTGAATTCTGAAGAATTTTGCATGATAAGTATTGTTACGAAATTACAAAAACGCTTCTCTGCAATTTTTTCACTTTTGGCTGAAAATAGACCTTTGTAGAGGTTCGTTAAATACTGAGGATCAATGATCCCCTCTCGACCTTGGCGACAAACGTGGTAACCCTTTCGCCGACTTGACCACTTTGATGAAGGAATGAAGATTCATGAATATGTGAAAGTTTTTCAAATATCTCCATTTGTAGAGAAATTATGGACTTTTCAGAAATTCTCCCTGTGACGTCTATAATGTGGAAGGGACGTCTATAAATAGGAGGAAGTGTTCGGTTTGTGGGTCTGAACTTGAAGAGCAATGTAACACTTTGGAAATTTATCCATAGCAAAACTTGTAAGCTGGTGAAATGAACGTTATAGAAAATGCTATTACTATTATAATTAGTGATTTGTTATCTGTCGTGTTGTTTATCTGCATAAAAGCTGTTTTTGTTCCTATTGTGTTGCTGATCTGAATAAATGTTGTTTTTGTTCCTGTTTGAGTTACTTATCTGTACAATTGCTTTTTTTCCTCTTCTGATGGCTGATCTGTACGAGTTCTAGAACTTTTGTATCGTCTCTTCCTAAATATTTGTGATTTAAGTGTCATTCTCTATTATACTCCACGTTGGACTGTTTCCGCCGTACATGCATAGGACGATTTTTGTAACAATATGTTTATTTCAATGTAAGTTAATGAGGCCATCGCAAGAATAATTTTTCCTTAGTATTCATTAAATGCGCTATATATATGAAGAAATTTGTGTGTCTTTAAATCATTTAACATCATCAAAATAATTTTTTTTTTTTTACTTTTTTAAGGAATTATTCTTGAAAGGAGAATTTACCATCAACTACTTAAATATTATTTTATATTTTTTACAAATATTACTTTCTTCATTGAGTTCACATTTATTTCCCGACTTATCAATTGCAAATACATCAGAAATTTAAGTGGATCACATTTAAGTTTTTATATATGATTTATCTCACATTTTCTCTGAGAAAGAGTTTAAAGATAAGATTCAAAAAAAAGTTTGATCTGTTGAGCGTAATCCGTGTATAACAAATAGTTTTGCTTTCCAATTTGTTTAATATTTGGGGCTTATTGGCATATACTTAGTCTGGATTTAAATCATTTAGATATTATTTAAATTTAAATTTCAGTTAACTTATTTTATTTACCCTCCTCCTCCTCACTTTCCTCTAAAATTTAGCTCTCAAATGCAACAGAGACTCACGTCTGTAATATATATTAAGTGTAAGATTTTGAAAAGTAAATAAATAATCTCTAATAAAACTCTATGTAACTTTTACTGTTTATGGAGTCTAATTTTGATACCTTAGGCATTGAAAAAAAATCAAGAATATCTCACCGAATATGGCAGCTGGAAATTTAAATAATATTTAAGATTAAATCTAGCCTCATCGTATATAAAACAGAGTTAGAAGCAGGAAAAAAATACTGCGTTTTCACTACTTTATATATAATCAATAGATCGTATCTTTCTTAAGGTATCCGTACACCTTCGGATAATTTTTTTTTAAATACATTGATATTTGCTATCAAAATACTTTTTAAAGATAAAATATATCCTAAAACTCTGAAAAACACATTTAATAATCTGCTTTTAATTAAAAAAAAATTGGAGTGAAAAAAATGGGGAAAATAGTGCATAAATTTATAACCAGAATAACTCTCATAACTCAAAAGTAAACAAATATATCCTTATTCTGTAAATTTTATTTTATTCATCATAATAATTTTTTACTGGCACTACTTTATGACGAAAATCATATTACTGCAATTTTTATTATGTTTCGAGTCAAATAACAATGACAAATAAAAAGTTATAACAATACATGATTTAATCCTTTGTTACTAAAAACATATCAATTTTACAATCAATGAAAGTAGTGGTGATTCTTAAAAACTATATAAGGAAGATACTTGCAAAATTTAAATTAATTTGGTTCGTAACTGTTTCGGATATCTACGTTGCCGTATGTGAATATGTCGAGAAAGCACATTTTGAGAAAAATCGAAAACAAACTTTCGAATGCAATTAAAAATTAACTACCGGGTAAAATTCAAATTTCTGTAACTTAAGTTCTAAATAAGGTATAAGCGAAATTCATACACTATTAGAAAGAAAAATGTTTAAATTTTAAACTGACATTAAAATTAGAAAATCGAAAATTTTGACAAAAATGGCGTTTTAAAGGTGTACGGATACCTTAACTCTCTTGTTTCGATTATCCTTTCAATTATCAGGGGATATCATTAAGTTTTAATTGCCAAGAAACAACTGAGAGAGAGAGAGAGACCCGAATAAAATTTATTCTGTGTATAATTGATCGTTTTTTGTACGAAATATTGTAAATTGCTGCTAATAATGTTGATTAGTTTGGCTTCGAGAAGCCGCACATTGAAGGAACTCGCTGTCTAACACACAGTAAGATTTAATTATTGTCCCAGAGTATTGAATAGTTTTAATTATAACTAAAAATAATCGATGTAGAAACTTAATTCTTATTTATTATTTTTAAGACTTTGCTACATAATCACTATTCAGTGGTATATATCTATGTTAGCTTTTCTTGGCCTTTCGAAGGCAGTGATTGTAAAACTCAACAGAATGAGATCTGTTGAAAATAAAATATTTGAATACTGCCAGGAGGCGCCTTGTCTCGTGTAAGTGAGAGCGCAAGGGCTCATGGGTAATATTTAAAGTACATTTGGTTCTTGACCGCGTAAGAAGGGTTATTTCGTGTTTTGATGTAATCTCTCCTGACCGCTAAAGCTGGTTAAAATATGTGTAGTTTGAAAGCCCTTGTATGATTTGTAAATAGTGTAATTATTTGTTTATGAGTAATTGTCACGTAGAGAGTGTAAATAAATGTGTTTAAAAAGAACCAACTCTTCCGCTATTCCTTGTTGTATTATTGGATTATTATTCACCACAACAAGATCCATACTATAGATTAGTTCAATTTACGTCTTTCTGAAACCAAACAAATCAATATTAATTGCTGTAATTTACGCCATTACCTACTCAAGAATTGTTTAATATGTAAAAGTAATTTTAGTTTGATACCTCATCCATTTTTTTAGCAATAATTGAAGCTTTACGACACTCCATAGTTCTTTTTAATGGCACCTTGTGCACAAAGAGCAGACGATTCTGTCGAAATATATACTTAAGCAAATTTCGTAAAACGAACTTGAATTCTCTGAAAGAAATATAATAGAGAGAACAGAATTAAAATATTTTAAATATTGTAATAAAATAAAAGGTACTTGTCTATTATAGCGGCGCCCGATGATTAATCGCCAAGCGAATAAGAAATATTGCCAAGTAGGTGGTATCAAAAGATTGGCTTCATGAGTTCGGCGACGACTTGGCGTAATCGTAATTTGACGGGCGCCGCTATAATAGACAAGTACCAATAAAAGTTATCCTCGCACTGGTAAAGAATAATTTCAAGTTTTTTATTACTTTCTGCCTCATACAATCATCCTTCACTACCTATTTTATCTTTTAACTTTGGAAACATCGGTAACTAGAAACAGTTCAAATTGCGGTTGTGTTGTACGTGTAGTTAAGGTGAAAGGACCTCTTCAAAACACAATTAATGCTGAGGATATTGAATTTTTTTACTTTTGGCCTCATATTAAAATTAAATCTTTTGTCTCTAAAAATCTGTTTAAATTTTATTCCTTCCGTATTTCGAAATTGAGATTTACAGCTGTTTTCATATTAATTGATCATGAATTTTTCACACGAGAGGCTCCAAAAACAATATATTTTATTACTACTAAAAATTTTACCTAAAATTTTATACATCAATGGACCTGAAAATATACATATGTGTTTTTAAATAGTTTTACATACAATAGACTATTCTTGGGATTTCACATTGAGTAGAAATTTTTTTATGTTACAATAAAGTGAAAATTACATTGAATTTTAAAGAAAATTTCATTGTTCAGAACTCGAGCTACCATAGCGTCTTACCTAAAGGATTTATAATCTAAATAATAATTTTCCCTAGATTATGTATTATTCTACTAGATCTGTATTATTCTACTTTAAAATGTCTACATGTTTATTTTCTTTGAGTTACCATGTTTTAAGGAAAGTCTTTATCTTTACTAATATTTGCATAAAATTCTCTTTTTGATGTTAAAACTATACACTAACAAATCTATTCATGGGAGTTTTTTTAATTTTGAAGCCCTATAAGGTCCTAAAATACGCATTAGTAGGCAAAATTTAGATTATTCAAAGTATTTTTCTTTAAAGGTGCTCAAGAAATAGTTTTTATAATCTAAGAACATCAACAATTTCAATATAAATGAATGAAAATTACATACTATAAAAGCTCCTATTTTTAATAAAAGTCTTCTTGGGAAAAGCAAAATCTGAAGCAAGATAAACTTTAAAATACTTCCTTTTTCTCATTTTCATAAATTAATTAACCAAGTGCTATAAACTTGAGGTAAAAGAGCACATTTTAACGGGATTCGCTTTATGATTACCATTTTTATTTCATTTGCGAAACAACAGAGAAGCCTCCAGTTAGGAACCTTGATTTTAAAACGTAGGAAATGCTTTGAAATGTATTACGTTAATAATCTCGGTTATAATGAATAAAATATTTTGTTCGTTTTACAAACTTGAAGGGAGCCATTTATTTAGCATATTCTAAATTTCAGTTTGAGAGAAATGAATAAAATAAACATTTTTCTCATGCGGGAGTGCATGAAAATAATAATTCCAATCTAGAGATAAAAGCGGCGTGGTCTTGTGATAATCATTCAAATCCATTTATTTGTCTTTCCTTTTATGATAAATACTTCAGTTGAAACTAATGATGAAAGCGAACGGTAAGCATTTGGAAATGAGGGAAAATTTCCTGAAATTACCTGCACTTTCATTTTTAACATGCAATTAATATAGGTACCCAAATAAAATTTAAATTACCTGCATGGCTTTTGAATGTGCTTTACGCCAGTTATATTAACCCATAACAGGGGAGGAGAAAATGAGGGACATAACAGTCCTCCTCAGTCGTACAGTCTGCGAGACCAGGTTTAGTTAAAAATAATTTAGTTAAAATATCATCCAATTATTTCAATTAGATAATTTTTTAAAATTTGATCTTTCAAAAAAAATATATATTTACATTTTAAAGTAAAATAAATATAAATTAGTTATATGCAAAGTTTTGCAAATAACAGATTTAATCACCTAAGGTACGCTTTTTTATAATTATTATTAAATTATTGAATTAAATATAAGAAATAAAATAAACGATGAAATATCTAGAAAAGGACAATAGTAAACTTTGACGATATTAAAATTGAAGCAAACGATTAATTATTAAAAATTTAATATTATATCAGTTACATGTAATTATATTGAAGCAAACGATAAATTATAATCTTGAACATATTTAAGCTAAATATAATTAAAACTTAAGCAAACGATAAATTACTTAAATGATTATTATATTAAAACAAATATAATAATCGTAAATCAATATTAAAATCATTTGATCCCAAACCATTCCAAGAAGGAAGCCGAAATAAAAAGACGTAATTTGATATTCTTGAGGCAAAAAATGGCTGCCTTATAGGTGTCTTATAATTTTGAATATTGTTGTTCATTTTCAGTTTCTTGATTCCTGTTTACATATGATTCAAGGTAATACATAAATCGATAAGTAAATAAATTACCGAATTTTTATATTTGTTTCACTTCAATTCAATAAAAAAAATTGGAGGGAATTTAATGCGACATATTTTGGAAAATTGAGTTCAATGGAGTTCAAAGCAGGTATCAGACATATATTAAATATATTTTATTTCAATCCATTACATTCCGGATAAAATTTTTGTGATGCAGTTTTGCAAATTAAATTCGTTACAAGTGAAAGCAGACATAAAAAATATGCGCAGAAACAAGATATATTTTTAAAGTGGTTAGGTACAATATTTATAGAGTATAGAAAACAATAGCCCCTTGGGTGGCCAATAAAATATTTCCGTAAAATTTTGTTCAGAACCTTAGAATTTGTATTGGAAATAATGTATGCTGTAGTAAACCTTATAAAATCAATAATAAAATTGAATCTGTAATGTATTAATTATCATTTTTCATTCAATATATAAAGCAAATTTCTGTGGAAGAAATACAATATAGCACTTTATAGAAACATTTTGACAATATCTGAACTATCAGTATTGCAGGAATTTCGTAGAAACAAACGATTAAATCTTCGTCTTCTTTACCAAGTTTACTGCTTAATTTTTGCGTCAATTCAAAGCAAACTGGTTTTGGCAATATAATCTTAAAAATACTGATTTTCTTTTCTTCCTTGATGAGTACAAATGACATATTTTCCTACATTTTAATTTGGTTTGTGAATGAACAAACCCAAAATAGGTGTCTATTCATCAATACTGATGTTGTCAATTTCACCTTTAATTGAATCATTTTGGTACTTTTTTTTCTTCTTTTAATCCTTAAATTGCCCTTTTCACAAAACATTGTGATGAGAAAGGGTAGTGCCCAATGTTACGAAACAAAAAGCAATAGGAGGAATAAACTTCATTAGATTGAACATTATTAGGGGGGATGGGAGGAATATGTTTAATGGTCTGTGAGACCACGTGTCCCCTATTGCGAGTTAGCTTAATTAAATTATTGCCATTTCAACCTTTCGAATTTAAACCTTTCAGTAGTTTGGAACCAATTATCCGCAGAGATTTACGAATATAATAAATGAAGAGAAAAATATTTTCTTACTTGATTCTATATTTTTCTGGATAGTGATATTTATCCTACGGATTATCGTATATTTTCGAAAATAAACTGATCTATGTGTAAGTTGAGTTTGCTTTTTTTTTTTTTTAATCCAACCAAAATTCGACTGTTGAATGTAAGCCACGAAGAAGAAAAAACTTCCCTCAACGTTTGGACACGTCGCCCGGAGGCCAAAATTGTTGCCAAACCGGTTGAACGGGTATAATGTTTTACAATCAAATCACTGCAAAGTAAGTCTCCATACGTCTACAAAGATATAGACATAAATCATGTAATCCTATCTGAAACCAGAACATTATTACCATTCAGTTGCTCTCTTGTAAACGATATATAGTATTATAAATGTTGCAAATCAAACACCTAACATTTTAGTTAGAAGTTTAAAGTAATAGTTATCTTATACTGTTATTTTCATACGCGCATTTTATCTGTGGTATGTGGCCGCGGTAGCCTAGTGGCCGGTGATTTTCATTGAGTCGCGGTTTCGATCCTTGGCTGCTATAGACCCAACGTGTAGCGGGGGCTGATCCACATTAAACTGTCGGAGCCCAAAATTCTCACGTTGGAGTGGTGTGGAAGTTAGGTGAGGGAGGTACTAGCTCAGGTGTCATCCTCGTCACTTGACCAAGGTTCAAAATTTCGAGGTCCGTCGCCGATAGCCCTCGTGTTGCTTCTAGTTCGACGTTAATAAAAACTAAAAATAAATATTTATGGTATTCTATTTTTACTTCTAGTGTACGTTTTTCGTACTTTTCCGTTAGACAGGGGCAAGTTCCGCCAACATCAGAAGACTCAATAAATCAGAATATTAAGCACTTTTGAAAATACATCCGAAAAATATCCGATATTTCGAAAATACATCCGATTCATTTCCATAACAGAATAATATTTTCATTTAGAATTATTTCCGTCATAAATTTAAAATAATTTAATATAAATTTCTGATTAATTAAGATAAATTATTATTTATTATATTATTAAGACAAATTATCAATTATTATTATATTATTAATAAGATAAATTTTTAATTATTATATTATTAATAAGATAAATTATTAATTATTAAATTATTAATAAGATAAATTATTAATTATTACATAAAATTAAGATAACTTTAAGATTATAACCTTAAGAGATAAAACTGTTATATTTGGCGATTTTCCGCTGGATTGAAGGAATGTTACCTATGTTTTTTGCAGACTACCGCGTCGGTATATAAACCGACCCGAGTAATTTGACTCGATGAAAGTTCAGAAAATTGTCAGCCTTTAAACGGAAAAAAAATGTACTTCTTGACAAATCTCATAATTACCTGATATTCAGTTATAAGCTAATGTATTTGTAGACGAGACGATTGATCTAGTTCTTGCAGCGAAAAGAAAAGTTGTTCTTTTACCCATATTCTAAACAGTTTCTGCTTCTACTTGTTTTTTACGAAACAAAAACTTTCAGTATAAATTCGAAAGAGCATGAAACTCAAATGTCTTAGACATTCTTGATTTTCTTTTTTCTTTCCGATTTAAAAAGGAATATATTATAATAAAAAGATTTTTCTACGAGAAAAAGTCTCACGGAAGCATCAAAATTAAGGATTTGCAAGCGATAATATTAAAGCTTCTTTTTTGTGTGCGTGCTTCTCATAAATATTTACATTTTTTACGAGAGAGACTTTTTTTATACGGTAGGAAATACTGTTTCGGTTTCAAGTATAATTTCTTTTTAAATGAATAACGTTTTGTCACAAAACTTTCTATGGTATTGTAGCCTTTTTGAAAGTAAGGGGTAAAATTACGGATTTCTAGATGTGAAAAAAGTAAAGAAATTTCAAAAAAATAGTTTTAATTATAAATTAAAATAAAACAACATTTTTAAAATATATATATATATATATATATATATATATATATATATATATATACATATTAAATAAAATAGTTTTAAAAATGTATAAAAATAAATAAAAAAAAATTAAATAAGTAAATAAATAACTTTTTAAAAAAAATTAAAGTGTACAGTACAGTATTAGTAATAAGTATTTATAGATTTAATACTGCAAAGTATTTGAAGTAAAAAAAAATTAAAAATGTTTTTTCATGAATGAACAAAAATATCTTTAAGTAAATAAATGAGTAACTTTGTCAGTAAATAACCAAATTTAATAAAAAATAAACTAATAATTAAAAAAAGAATCTTAAAAGTAATAATTGAACAATAAGGTGATGGTATTGTTACTTGTAGAAAGTAATGTATTTAATATAATGCACACATTTATACTGCAAATCAATATTTTACAAATCCAATTTTTGATAATATATATATATAATAATTTAACTTTAATTCATATTAGTTTCTCATAATAATAGTTTAATTTCCTAATTTTTCCCATTCTCTCATTTAAAAGTAAAGCGTTTATAGTGACGTAAAATTCGCGACGTAGATTCTGGTAAAAATCTTATTTCTAACAAGAAGGTTTTAAAATTCTAAAACTCGTCACGTGACAGATATCATCTCATTTAAATTTTAGAAGCTAAGTAAGTAAAAATTTAAGAGAAGCACAAAGTCTCTGTCTTTACAATAAATAGTTTTTTTTTGTCTCAGCGTATTTTGACCATTAAAAGCGTGTTTTAATTTTAGTTTTCCTTTAATATATTTGCTCCAACGCTGCGATTCTTATTTCTCTCCCATGGACTGCTACTCTACGGGGGTTTGGGGCCAATTTATAGTGAAAAATCTTATTTTTTGCTGTTATTCTTTATTTTCTATAGATATTGCTATCATGTATTTATATGTATACCTGTATTGTATGCCCAGACCTAAACTCTTGTTAGCAAAACGGACAATTTGCGAACAAACTTTACTTTAACTTAAAGTGTTATGTTTTTACTATCGAATTCATCATATATAAGTATGTTAAGTTACATTTTATAATTTAATTTTTAAATATATGGAGTCTTATCTAGTTACTAAACGAACTAAATTTTTAGTGGTACGTACTAACTGATGAAACATTCCAGTGAGGGCCACCTGCAGTAAGCGTTGGCGTGAATGTGTTAATATTTGTTTCAGAAACTGCTCGAAAGTTTCTAGAAGATAATCGTCTGTGGAAACAGTTTCTGAAGTGTTACGTTTCATTTCCAAAAAATATTGATAATTTTTTTCATAATGTTGAATGCAGAATACAAAATATTGAATTTCGAGTGCTAATTTTTCTTTTATGATTTGCTCGAAATTTCAGAGAACAAGTTTTCAATAAATATTTCGAGAAATTTCGAATAAAATCAAAGAAATAACCGAATATACACAGAAAAAACTTTTAACGGGTTTTTTTTTTTTTTGGAAACAAAATATGGAAAAAAAAATTACATGAGGTTCAAGATCATTAGAAGTGATTCAATCTATATTAAACATTTTACAGCAAGATAAGGAAACTCTTGAAAAGGTTGTTCGATGTACAAACAAACCCCTTCCTTCAAATGAATCAGATCGGTAGTTTCAAGTAATCCAAGATAAATTAACATTTTCACAATAACATTTCTTTATCACAAAAAACAGTATTATATATATACATTGATTGATTGGTGTTCCGGGATCATAGAATAACAAAAGCTATTATCCCATGTGTATGCGTAGAAAATATCAACACACCCGTCCCCCCCCCCCCAAGTATATAGAACAAAATAAAAAACTCAAAAAGTTCTATGCAAAGTCTTGCAAAGAACAGATTTTGCCACCCAAAGTGCGCTTTTTTTCTTAATTATTATTAAATTACTGAATTAAATATAAGAATTAAAGTAAGCGACGAAATATTGAGAAATGGACGACGGTAAACTTTACCGACATAAAAATTAAAGGAAACGATTAGTTATTAAATTAAATATTATATCAGCTAAATGGAATTAAAATGAAAGCGAACAAAAAACTATTAAAATAAATACTATATCAGCTACGTGTTATTAAAAGCAAAACAAACGATAAATTATAAAATTGTATATAATTAAGCTAAATGGTATTAAAATTGAAGCAAATGATACAAAATTGAAAAATGATCTCTTACGCCAAAAGTGATCTACCTAAAACAATAGCCCCTTAGGAGGCTAAAATAATGCCTGCCTCTCAACTGTCTTAAAATTCTGAAAAATGTTATTCATTTTCAGTCATATCTTGATGCTAGTTTACGTATGATTCAAAATTATACATATATCGATAAGTAAAACATATACTCAATTTTTATATTTGTTTCACTTCAATCCAATAAAATAATTTAGAGAAATTTATAATGACATATTTTTGAAAATTAAATTCATTAGTGGTGAAAGCAGAGATCAGATATATGTATATTTTATATATTTTATTCCAATCCAATAAACAATTCAGGACAAATTTATGATAACGTATTTTTGTAAATTATTATCTTTACTGGTGAAAGCAGACATCAAATATATACGCAAGAACAGGGTAAGTTTTTGAAAAGTGGTCAGGTACGATATTTTTGGGTTAATTAAAACAATAGACCCTTGGGTGGCTAAAAACTAATATGCTTGTTAGTGTCTTATGATTCTTGCCTGCCGGTAATACTTGAGGTAATACTTGTATTCATTATTTAAAAACAAAAACCTGTGACAGTCTTTAGAGATAAAGTTCTCATGGAAGGAATACAGGCATTTTAATTTTACTATTTTAAAAATACGTTTTAAAGTTCCAGAATTATTTCCTTCACTTGATCATTTCATCATTCTTCAATATTGAAATAATTACTAACTAACAGTGAAACTAATAGGAAATTAAGAACTAATAGAAAGTGGAGGCAAACAAATTATTTTGCGGAACTAAGAATATTGATTCGAGTTTGAGGATACGTTAGTGAAAGACAAAACAATTAATTAACTCTTAACATAGAACATGCAATATCACTGCACCTATCAAATCCTTACTAACTCAGTTAATTCTATCTAAAATTCCGATAATTAAATCTTAGCTCCCCACATCATTCATTTCAATTCAAGTATTTTCCTATTACAGCAGATTCGACTTCTATTTTTCTGATACGGGGTCACTTCTAATATAAATGATTAATTACGATTATTTATTTCAATCTATATATCTATCACCTTGTCGTTTCCTTCTATCTCCCTTCAACTCCATTTCAATCTATTTCATTTATCTCATATTCTTCCTCACACTCATTCGCTTTATCTCATACTTCATGGGGTTCGGACCGCCCATGCTTGTTGCATATCTATCATGCTTCCAAACTAGATTATGGTTGCGTGGTGCACGGTTAAGCAAGAAAATCAGTTTTATGCAAAGTGAACACCGTACACCATACCGCGCTAAGACTGTGTTCTGGAGCATTTAGAACATCCCCTATCAAAGCTTATAGGAACCATCACTAGATATACTGTGACAAATATTGTCCCTTTAATATTATTTTAGGTGGTCGTGGAAGCCTAGTGGTCATGGCTTCGGATTCGTGGCCGGCGGTTTTCGTTCAGTCGCGGGTTCGATCCTTGGCCACTAAAGATCCGCCGTGTAGCTGGGGCTGATGCCCGTCAAATCTGTCGGAGCTCAAAGTCCTCCGGTTGCGTGGTGTGGAAGTTAGGAGAGGGGATGCAGGCTATGTGTCGTCCTCGTCACTTGATCAAGATTCAAAATTGGGAGGTCCTTCGCCAATAGCTCTCGTGTAGCTTCTAGTGCGAAGTTAATAAAAACTAAACTAAATTAATATTATCTTAGAATTTTATCATCTTCATCAATGTTTTTAACTTTTTCTGACAGCTTAACTTTTTCGCTTAGCTAGATATTTTGAAACTTCGCTAGATGTAAGGCGTCGAATATTGTCCCTATAATACTATTATAGTATGTTATAATCTTCATCAATGTTTTTAACTTTTTCGGACAAAAGTTTAATTTTAGATAGATTATATCACGCAAATTTTCTTTCAATACCTTCAATTTATACAAGAGTGCAAATTATAAGATAGGACTATGAATTATCTAACAAATCTATCATGAAAGCAGACAAGGAGCTTTCAACGTGGTACGAACAAAGTTTTAATTTTAAAAAATCCCTTTCAAACTTTTAAAAAAATTGGACACAGCACAAAATATATTCATCCAAATTTTCCGAACGATATCCTGATTTTATCCACATTAACACTGACGGTTCAAAGTCATCTAATCACGTCGGTGCCTCCTTTTTAATAAGTAACTCAGTTCATATTTTTCAATTTCTTCCCTCATGTTCAATATTTACTGCTGAAGTTTATGCTATTTTTAAAGCATTGTACAACGTGTCAAGTCGATATGGGAATAATTATATTTTATTCACTCATACCAATAGTGTTTTGCAATCATTAAGTCACCCAACTTATTCATCTCATTCTTTGATCAATAAAAGTTTAAAAATAATTTATAACTTAAAATCCTTTAATATAGAACTAGTTTTTTTATTGTATATCTTCTCCCGTAGGTATCAAAGTCATCGAAAAAGTGCATAAAGCTGCTAAATTTGCATCCGGTATATTCTCATCCACCATTCCATACTGCGATTAATTAAAATACATTAAAACGGTTATGTATGACCACTGACAGGATCAATGGAACTTAGAAATAAATAATCAGTTGCATCATATAAAGCCAAATCGTCTCTCAAAGGAATCCATTTTCATGTAGAATACGAGATGTTATTATGGCACTTCTACGAATAGGACACACAAGATTAACACATAGACACTTTTTACTAGCAGAGAGCCTCCCGATGTGTATTCATTGTATTTGTCCTCTTACAGTGAGACATACACTCTATAACGAAAAAACAAACGACACACTAAGGAGTTATCCGATGGAAACAAAAATTGGCGGATTGGAAAAATTATGTACAGAATAGAAAATGATTAACATTTCAGAAAAATTGAATGATTTATTTCAGAGTTACATAGCTACGAAATAATGAGTTCAATAAGCTGTTGAACCACCTCTATCCTGGATGCAAGTGACATAGAGTGATAAAGCTCCCTGATGGTCTCCTACAGTATTTCTTGCCAAATTTGTTCCAATTTTCGGTCAACAACATTCCCTTGAAAATACTATCGCTTTCCCATCAAATCACAGACATGCTCAATTGGAGAGAGATCTGGCAGGTCAAGGAAGTGTTTGACTAGCTATAAGACAGTTCATAGCAACACGGGCCGTATGTGGTCTGGCATTACCTTGCTGAAAAATAAGACCAGAGTACTGCAAAAGGAACGGTAACAAAACATGTCTCAAAATGTCGTCGACGTACCGCTGTGAAGTAATGTACCTCTAATGACGACCAAAGGGATCTGGCTATCAAGAGAAATTGCACCTATTTCATAACTCCTAGTTAAGGACCTGTGTGGCGTGCAATAGTGAAAGCAGGATCAGCACGCTGCCCTGGGCATCTCCATACACGTCTTCGATGATCATCAGGACACATTTGGAAGGGGGATTCGTCGCTAAACACTGTAAGTTATCAATCAGCATCATTCCAACCTGATTGAACCAAGCACCACTGTAATCTGGCTTGAGAGTGTGAGTGGCAGGTGGCGTAGTGGTCGGTACGATCATAGATTTCGCTCCATCAACCGTCTGTGAATGATCATGGTGGACTCTCGAGTGCAGGTCGCACATCTGATGGTTTATAACGATGAATCATGCGCTGTGACAGCTGATCTGACAAATACTCTGTCCTCCCGATCTGCTATGTCCCTAAGTCGACCGCTGCCATCATGATGCTAAAATCTGCCATTGTCCACCCATTCTTGCCATGATCATCTAATCGCCGCATCACTTTAACCGATATGACGAGCGATTCTCCGATTTGCCCTACCTGCCTCTTTCAATCCAATGATACGACCTCATTCAAACTCTGACAGTTGTTTGTAATGAGCTCGAATTATACGGCGAGGCATTTTTTCAGTCTTTGAACGGTATCCTAAATCAAATGCAACAGAAAATTTGACCATCCGATTGAGAATCGCTTCTTATATACTGCTGCTAAGTTCGCAGTTTATATGCGCTGTAGCTCCCGCTATTCATTCACTGGACACCAAATTTTAGTCATTTGCATGTTGGGTGCAAATATCTTTGCATACGAAGTTTCATTATAATCGGGCAACTCCTTCTTTGTGCATCGTTTTTTGTTTGTTTGTTTTAAAGTGTATTTTAATCGAATGCTCTGTTTAAACTCTATTCCTTTTAAGTATTTTAAATCATATACTCTTTCTTTAATTGACTTGGTGCTTTACCTAATCTATTTACCTTTTTTAAGGACATTGGTTTTACTCCATCTATATAGTTTTATTACTTTCTATCGTACCTTCTATCATGCCGCACGTCAATTTTAAAACGTTTTAGCTTAAAAAAATAGTTTTATATATGAACCTTGTGTTTGCCTAAAAAATTTTCTTGAGGGTTCAGTGCTATAAATTCAAACAACCAACCAAACTATTTCGCTTATATATCACTGTCGTTAATTCAATACAATACACTTCGTATCTCTATCTTATTTAAATAACCATTTTTCATTTCGTTTGGGAAGAAAATGTATTTTTATGCAATTTAAATTATCAAAAGTCCCCAAGTTTAATGTAAAGAAAGTCGTGAATAGTCCAACGTCATACATTTACATAAACATGTTTCCTTGTAACTTAATATCATATTATAGACCAAACTGTTTAGTTGAAAGAAAATTTGTGTGAGAGAACCCATTAACGCATTTAACCTCGCACTTTTATAGAAGCTAGTCTGAGGTATCTTTCACTGAAATTTATCATTGAATGTATTTCAAATTTAGTATTAAAGTTTCGCCACTTATTATGAAAAAATGACCACAATTTGAGATTTAAATCAAAACGACAAGCTCGAAATACGAAAGAGGGAGTGACTTTTAATGGTGTTTAGGGTAGAAGATAGCGATTTATAATATTTATCTGTTAACCGGAAGGATATGAAAATACCTGATGGGATATTTTCTCGAACGACATCAATGTGAGCCATTAGGATTGAGGTTTTCTGCAAATATGTGGAACAATCTTTTGAAAAAATTTTCATAGTTCGGCATCCAGTTAAATATATGTTTTCAAGATGGGTTAATTTTTGAAGAAACTTGTTGCTAAAATGAATACTTTAATTTCCGTGAAAATATTTAAAAGTGGCTGTATAAAATTAGATTATTAATTATTGGTTAAATATTGTATTTCAGAACGAGCAGAATAAGGTAAACAAAAATATTCAACAAAAATTTGAAACTTTTGTAGGTTTTAATGATGGAATACTTCCTGTTGTTTCAAAGTGACATTAAAATGATATTGAATCTATAATAAGGTATGGGTTTTCTAATATTAATTCTTAATCGGCTATATTTGAAACCATTTTAATAATTTTCGTATGTTTCTTAATATTGTGCAACAGAAGGTGAATATTTGTTTTGATTAATATAAATAAAAAAAAAATATCTTACAAAAAAGAAATAGTCACAACTCGCACGATATGTTATTCTTTAATTATGTGATATTTTGCTTTATTTTTAAGGAATTTTGTTAAAGTAAAATTTTCAATGTGAGAGATGTGAAATTTTCAAATCCTATTTCGATCATTAATAGGTATCTAATTTAGTTAATTACTTTTTTTTTCTCTCAATAATGCGTCATTGGAATTAAAATCAACAATAAAAGTTTTCAACTGAAAGAAATATCTAATAAAATCGTATCCCTCAAACACTCACGAAACACTAAAAAATTGTTCTGAACAAATTAATCAAAAAAAATTATAATACACAACATTGAATAGGTCACCTCACGAAACATTTTGTAGCGGTAGCCTAATGGTCATGGTCGCGGACTCGCAACTGGCGTTGTATTCGTTGAGCCGTGAGTTCGATCCCAGATGCCACTAAGACCGGCCATGTAGCAGGGCTGATGCGCGTTGAATCGGTCAAGGTCCTAAGTCCTCCCGATACATGGAGTGAAAGTTTAGAGAGGGATGTCAATGAGATATCATCCTCTTTACTTGACCGAGGTTCAAAGTTTTGGGGTCCGTCGTGCCATTATGTTGCCAATAGCCCCCATGTTGCTTCTAGTGCGACGTTAGTAAAAAAATAAAAAAACACCACGCCATTAGCTCTAGTATTGCTTCTCAAAGTGATATCAATAAATGATCATACAGTTACCAATTTTTGATAAGTCTATTGCATCACTATTATTTTTTCATGACGAATTTTGTCATAAAAGTTATTCAAAAAAATTTACTATTTAAAATGAACTTTCATCGTTTCGGTACTTATCTTATTTCACTATATGTGTGAATTTAAAAAAAAAAAAAACTAATTAAAAATTTTATAAAAAATGCTCTCATAGAAACAAATGCAATAAATTCTCACTCAAATTTTGTGATTGTACAATCAATCAAATTTTTAAAAATGTTCCTTAAACTATTTCATTTTTAACTGTATGGCGATAAGGAGAATGGTGTGTGAATATAAAGGTGCTAATATTAAATATTTAACATTATTTTAAGCTAAATTAACATTATATAATTGTATAATAAAGGAATTGAGTGTATATATACGAATAAGTATAGTGTGATTGCATTTGTTACCAAGTCATTCTATTTTACCATTTATCTAATTTATCGTCTTCTTATTTCTTAACAGTATTATGTAACAGCTTAAGAAATGTGTGATTTTTACTAATGACATTTGTGTATATGCGTGAATGTTTTTTTTCCCCAATACTTTTCACATTCCATTCTACGTCCTCTGCAGAATATACAATTGACCTAGATATTTATAATAACAAGGTTAAATAAACTGGTCTACATGAATTTTTTTCTCTGTGTAAGAATTATATATATATATATATATAATTTTTTATCTTTAGTACTTATATTCCCTCATTTTTAAAGAGGATATCGTACTTTTAATTATTATTAAGAAATAATCGATATATCTAGATACAATTTATTCTGTATATTAATGGATACTTATGTATATTTTATAGCTTATATAAATAATGTAGCCAACAATATATGTTACTAATGTTTTGTTCGGTTTCAAGAAGACATAGATTGAAGTCACCCGCAGTAAAATAAAATGTTGACTAATTTGTTAAGATAATCAAGATAAAAACTTCATTTTTATTTATTTTTGTTTTCTATATAGTCACCATCCATAGTTATACATTTCTCACTAAGTTTCTTCAACTTCCGAAGGCTGTCAAAGTATAACTTAACGTGCTCCATTTACAACAGGTTAATCCAATCTACGCTTCTTCAAACCAATAGTCATAAGTTTTATTCAGATATGTCGGTTATATTTCTTAGTTATATTCATATCTTTAAGATATCCACTCGTATTTCTTATATTTTAGGATTGATATTGGATAATTTTCGTTTCACTTTAAAATTATGTTAAATTTTAGTAGGTGTTATAGTACTTTAGTTCAGAATTTGATTACATTTGATAAACTGTATCTTAAAATTATTAATATTTGTAGATTTTGCTTTAAATAAACTTATCGCTGAAGCAAAAATCTGAACTTAAATTTTATCGTACCTAAAATACTCGTATATTATTTAAGGAAAGAAATTTATTCGTTATTCTTAATTAAGTGTATATAAATACGTATTTAAATCGCTAAATAGTAATGAAAGTTTAGAAAACGATACGCAAAAAAGGTGTAAGAATCAAGATCGCTCAAATTATTATAGTGTAAGCTATAATACCGAAATTATTTAAACATCTGAAAAAAAAGTTTTATTTCATATTTAAATTATAACTAATACATCATTATAAATTACTGTATATTCTTTACAACATATATAAGTACATAGTTATTTTTTATGCGTAACTTATAGTGTTTAGGTGAAATTGTTTGGCAAGAGTGAGAAAGTTTCAAATTATAACGCATAAGAAAACTCACGGAATCCTTTCATAATAATACAATGTTTTATGTCAGTATTTGACCATGAATTAGATTCACAAACTAAGTAAATGGGAGTTTTTAATTAAATGTCTAAGCAGCGAGTAAATACATCTCTAACTTCAAATTACTACATTATTTTCCAATCATAATCTCAATGTTATCTGACTGAAAATATAACTTGTGGAAATTTAAACAGAAGAATTGTCACTTCTTAGCTAGTCACATCCCGATGCATTTCGAATAATAATCCAAAAAAAGTTGTTACAAGTTTTTTGCATAATATTTCCGGATTCATTAGGAATTCGTAATTCAGTATTTAAATTAATCTTCATCAAACAAAATTCGATTTCGTGAAATCTCAAAACATCTTACAGCTGTAAACATCTCAAATCACTTAAAATTCATATCTTTGATATGAATACCGAATTTACTTTTACAAACGTATCACTAAATTCAATCTACACAAACTATTTCA
This sequence comes from Nephila pilipes, assembly GCA_019974015.1. Lineage (NCBI taxonomy): Eukaryota > Metazoa > Arthropoda > Arachnida > Araneae > Nephilidae > Nephila > Nephila pilipes. Next base: position 249,345 of record BMAW01067305.1, on the reverse strand, counting down.
ATAGTCCCATCACCTGGACCAGCATAGAATACTACCACTTAAAACGCATTCATATTTTCGAAAGTTCGCACATTGTTTCACGAAATGCTCTCCAAAAGGATATACTCTGATGATACCTTGTCATCCCTCCCGGATGTAAATTCATCCCGGAGACAACCACAGGTGCCTGTTGCTTAGCAACCTCACACTCTTCTCTCTCCGAGATTGTGGCGAGATGAGACAACGCCAATCGCGCCAATCGATTGACACAGTAGCCATGACGGTGAATAAGTACATTTTGTCTTGTCTGAGGGAACGCTATAATAATTTTTTTTGAAAGTTCTGCAGAATTTATCTAATATCTGTGCAATTATACGTTGCTGGCCGCGAAAATTTTAAATCTATTGAATATCGTTAGATTGCCTATCGAAATGAATTATTTATTATGGTACATACTGTTTAAAAAAGTGGAAAGACCCGGTTTTGAAGTGTTCTTTAGATACTAAGGCTTTTTATTGGAGGCTAATATAAAATGTTTGTAACTATTTTCAATGCAAAAAACAAATGTAATGAATTTCTGATTGTAAAAAGAGTAGAAGGACATGTGAAAAGTTTAATTTGTTCGATATATTTACCAATTCTGATATTGTCTATTTTATTGATTTTATTTAGAAATATATATATATATATGTGTGTGTTATGGTTTATAAATTATATTTTTTCCTTATAATGGTTAGAGGAATAAATTTATTGTAATATAAAAAAGTTCAAGTTGTAGCTTACAGAAATGAAGAAAAATGCATCAGAGGCCTTCGCAGTACGCGTAGCTGTGGTCGTAATGTTATTTCAAGTTTTTTGAGAAACTCCCGTACTCATGGAGCCAAAAAGAAAACCAGAAGGCCAAAACACTTGTGGTTAAAGGTTAATCCGCCGACAGCTAATAAAATGTTCAGTGGTTTCAAAGGTCAGAACACGAGGCTTAATAAAATGTGTAACAAAGATAAATGTTTATAATTATATAAAGCGGTCTATTGCTTATAAAATTCAAAAAAGAAAACGCATTCAAAAAGGTCAGAAATTCACATAGATAATCGACTACATTAGGCAATAGATCATAAGTCTTGGGCAAATTAATAGAGGTAAGTTTTATTCACAAGTGAGAAAAAGTTCAATTTGGATAGCCCTGATAGGTATTGATATTCCTGGCACCTTTTAAAAGGCAAAGAACTATATTTTACTAGACAATCAGGAGGAGGAAGTTTGGTGATCTGGCTGTTGGTTGTGAAGAAAGAACATGTATGATTTTTTTAACTATAACAAGAAATATACATATTACATCAAATTATTAGAATCTGAGATTTTACCTGATTGTGCAAATATTTTAGGCAATGAATGAATCTTCCAATAAAATGGAGCGTTCATTCATACCGTCCAGACAGGCAAAAATTGGCTCTGTGTTAAAATTACTCGAATTTGATCATAACCAGCTAAATATCCTGATCTTAATATCTCAGAAAACATCTAGGCATTATCTATATGATGAATATATGATGGTGGAAAACAATATGACTCTATTAATGATCTTTAAAATATTCTTAATCGTGTTTGGGACGATATATCCCAAAAACTACATGCAATATCTGCATAATTATGTGATAAATTGCGTATTTGAACTATACAGGCTAACGAAACATCGTATACTTCTTTAGAAAAGGCAAATTGTCCTTCTACTTTTTTACACTATATATATATATATATATATATATATATATATATATATAATGATTTTAAAAATTCATTAAATAAACACGTGACTTTCAAATTCATGGTTTGGAACGAGAATCATTTCGCTGAGAGAGAAAGGCAATAAATATAAATTATTAAAATATATGAGGCAAGAAAAGCAGCTTCACTTGCCTCATTTGTTTTCAGTTACATCGGAAGAGAACCGGAGAGAGTGAATTTTACCTTTTAATCGATTTTATAATAGGGATTTCTTCAACTCATGTGGTCACTCACTTGATATAAGAAGAAGGGATAATGAGGGATTTCCATGACGTCTATCAGTGTAGTAGCGATCATTTCTGACAAATGAATGATTACGGGAAAGTTGATTCAACAGATGTTTTGTGCGCGTGATCACATAAACTGAAGAATAATTTGGAATTGTATTACAAAGTACAAATGAATTCTTTACGTTTTAATTATAGAGAATGGGAAAACTTATGAAATGAAATTATTTTTATCGGAAGTCCATTGACGCACGCACGCACACACACACACACACACAGATATATATATATATATATATATATATATATATATATATATATATAAATAAAGAGACATGCTACATTAGCTTAATTAGCGATAAGAGGAATTAGTAACTTTAGAATGCATACTGTATTGATGCGAGAGTGCGTTTACATCTGAGAGCTGATGTGTAACTCTTTTCTAATTTATAAGTGTTATTTCTGACTCTGATCTAGTTTTATTGTTTATGAGATAAGCATAATTTTCAATTATTCCAGATATATGTATAAGAATCACCTAAAGAAATGTTGGACTGGTGTTCATTTAAGTAGGATTAAATGGTTGCAGTGTGTTAAGTACAGAAAAAGAACAAAAAATTGAACAAAATGACTTTGAATGTTGGTTTTTTAGATTGCAACAGGCATCCACGAAAGGATGAAAAGCATCCGTGATTGTATGAGGAACAGTTTTTTCATGGCAACCGCATTATCGTCTGCGAATTGCCATTCTTTCATGTCTTGGGGAGGGGGTTCGTCGAGGACTTCCAATCGAAATCATTGCAAGCAATCTTTACACGCAATAATCACATGGATGCGACCATTGTCATGCTACAGAACAATTCCTTTGGACGACATGCAACGTTGAAAATTCTTTTTTTTTTTTTTTTTCAGTTTGTGTATAATGGAACAGTAGGTGGTTGTATTGATTTTTATGAAGGAATGGGGGGGGGCAAAAGCTCCTTTTCTGGTAGATAAAACTGCCACTATCTTTTGTGTAGTAATTCACCGACTCTGCCTCGCCAAATACTTACCTACAGTAATTGCTTCTTGGGGGTTGACCGTGTGTCGTCCGAACTGGTTCGTCTGCCGCGAAACTGAAGTGCTTGAGAGACATAACGTCCCATACATATTTAGCAGATGAAGATAAATCTCAATTGGAATATTATTCATGTATCTGGAATCTGGAAAATGGAACGACAAGGAGAAGAAACGAAAATGGAGTAAGAAAACTGGAGCATCCCGAAGAATTGTCATCCAGTTTATTGAAGCATTAGCTACTAAGGGAGAAAGGAAATATCTATAGAATACTTCAGGGTTGTAAATCCCTGAGGAAGGAAGACCCCGAACTAAACTTTATTCAAAACTATCATTACCAATCTCCCCTAGCAATGTAAAAGATAATTTTTTTTATGTTTAAAGAACAAGAATTTTCAAATAAAACCCCCCAAAAAAATCAATGTAAAGCTATTATATTCTTTATTTATTATGCAATTATCTATTTTCTAAAGCTTATAAAAGTTATCCTAATATCCGTCATTTTATCTAAACAAACTATACATTGTAGATACACAATTGACTGAACTTCTGTACAATTATAAATAAATACAGAACAATGGGATGATGTAATTCCGATGCACCAAACATACACAATACACAAAAAAAAGTTGGAAAAAAAAACCAAAAAAAAAATTGTAAAACTATGAACAAAACAAAAATGATCGACTTTTATTTTAATATAAAAGCGTTCCCCCTCTTCCGTAAAGAAAATCGAATTTAACGATTTTTTTTTGTTAGCAACGCAGAAAGACGTGTTCTCCTCTTTCAGTAAAAAAACTGATATCTGTGCAGCAGTCATGCTTGACTAGACAAATGGTAAATAAAGAGGTTCCATGAAGATACTTCAAATTGTTGAAAGACAATAAAAGTATAATTTTTATTTTTGCGTGCTCCGTTTCATTCGGGGATTGATTAAAAATTGCTGTTGCGGGAAAAAGGTAATATTTTATTAATACATCCAGCATCCTAAGGCACGGTCGAAAATGTAGTTCATTGTCACGTTTAACAAAGCAAAATATTTTCTAAGAAAAAAAGAATAATCATAACTAAGTGCAGAATGTATAGTTGAGTAATATTCTTTTTGTTGCTAAGATTATAAATTTGTTGATCAAAATAATAACAGACATTATGCAATAAAATAAAATAAATTTTAAAATAAGAGAAAAAATTGAAATTGGCTTTACTAATGTCATTTTAACATCTGCTAAAGATATTTTCTTTTTCTTTTTCTGTTAAGTTTTTGAAAAAGTAGAAGAAATCGAATACTTCCGAGGCCCAGACTCCCCAGAAGCAATTACTATCAACAAAAGAAATACATCCTTCGAATTCCTCAAACATTATTATCTTTTGAAGTCATTTAACAAATGGTAGCACACAATAGCAGCTTTCACCTTAGCAACTGCACTAGTCATAAAAACATGTACATTTTGAACCACCCTTGTATATTTATTCATTGCATTTTAAATTTGTAGGTGTATTTCTATAAATTTTGCAACACACTTCAAATTAATCAACCTTAAGAAGCCTTTACCAATCGTCAGCACGCTCGCTCGACTTAGCTACATCGACTTTACATCTGTTCAGTTTAAATTCTGATACTTATTCTGTCAAATTCTGCTGCTCTGACACACATCTAACAGCTATGTCTAAATCTAAGCGTATTTTCTGTCATGTAGTGACATTTCTCTCTAGTTGAGTTAATGGAATTAGAACTGACTTAGTCACTGTGACTGCTGATGTGGCGTGAATATTCGGGATTGTGTAATTATACTTTGTGACACGCTAATTGCGCAAGGCAAACGATCCACCTAAAAGTTAATAATATTGTAATTTACGTTTAGTTGGTTGTTATGGTAATTATCAGTTAAAACTTCGAAATCTATTAGCAAATTTTCATTACTTCTGTTGTGATGGGTTATTGAATATATGACGTAATTATATCCTTTGATATGCATGTTTCAAATAAATATACGAAATAATGTGTGGGTGAAAATATAAGATTATTTAGACCTACACTTTTTCTAAACTATACGAAGAAATATGTGATTTGGGTTTGCTGTTGCTGAAATAGTAAACTTCCCGAGGAAATAGTTACGTATTTATATTAAAACAAACTTCCGAATATATTAAAATAATAGTCTATAACAGACAACTGAAGTTTTGTTCAAAACATTTCGCGTTATAAATTTTATTGAGCCAAATTGCGACATTAACTCTTAAAGTTATTAGTCCCTCCATTTCAACACATGCGTTACTGTACATTTCAATGCATAACTGATATCGTTAAGTTTTAGTTATATGGATAAAATTTATTTTCCATATTAATAGAACCTCGTACACAATTTTTGTAAATTACAGTATAAAATGTTGATTTGTTTGTCTTCAGGGAGCCGTAGATTGAAATAACCTGCAGTATGGAAAAGATGGCATTAAATCTGACGAATTCGACAATGACGGCTTTCGAAAGGACAAGAAACGTTTTTATAAATGTATAATTCCGGATACTTAATAAAAATTAAAATTTATATCTATAGATTATTCATAGAAATGATTTAAACTCTCACTATACCCCTGGATAATAAATAGTTGCCGCGGTAGATTAGTGGTCATGGTTCCGGATTTGTGACCGGCGGTTTTCGTTCAGTCGGGGGTTCGATCCTTGGCCGCTGAAGACCCGCAGTATAGCCGGGGTTAATGCCCGTTAAATCTGTCGGAGACCCAAGTCCTCCTGTTGGCATGGTGTGGAAGTTAGGAGAATGGGGTGCCAGCTCAGGTGTCGTCCTCGTCACTTGACCGAGGTTCAAAATTACGAGGTTCGTCGCCAATAGCCCTCGTGTTGCTTCTAGTGCGACGTTAATAAAAACTAACTAAACTAAACCTGGATTAAATGATGCTCCAAGATACTTCAATTGTCTGCTTCCTGAAACTAAGCAAATTAATATTAATAGTCATAACATTTTGCGCATTAGGATCAAATAATATAAATTTTACCCTGATATCTCGGTTATTTCTTAGTAATAATTAAATTTTTACGACATTTTGTAACCTATCACTCTCGAGTTATTTGGAATTTGAGATGCACCATGGATAACCTTCACTGCTTATGAGTCGTTGTCATAGTTTTATTTCTACTCTGTGCATTTTCTTTCATCGCCAATGTTACGTCAGCGCCACGAAAAGCACAACGAACAAAATAATCGTAAAAAGCTCCATTTGTTTGCGAAAATAAATGCAAATAACAACAACTAATGGAAATGGGCAGTTGCATAACCCTTCCAAACATATTTCATCACACTAAAAGCATCTATTTCTTCATTTTTGGCAGATAGGACGGCTGAAATGAGTATAAATGAGTATGGTCTCTACACATCAAAGTAGGTTAAGGTTACTCTCGGTTATATATCAAGGATAAGAACAAAGAAATTTAATGTTGAGATATTGATCAGGATATTTATGTTTAAAAGATATATGTATTATTTTGATAGATACCACTCCAATTCAGAAAGGGGACATGTAGGTTCAATCACCTCTTAGGATATATTGTGATTTTCGGATATGCTATAACAATAAAAAAAGGTACGCTATTTATTCTCATGCTTTGCATAAATTTTACTGTTAAGGCTCCCGTATCAGCCATTTTGATTCCGTGCCCTTAATATTCATCCTATGGAATTGCGACTACCGTTGTCAAATCTTTGCAGTTTAATCTATTAGAATGCATTAAGCTGCATAGAAAGAAGCGCAAAATACGGATGCATAAATACACTTTTGTTCCGTTTATTAAAAATATTTTTACGTCTATTTCAAAGATTTGTTTTGGATTTTCCGATCTTTAAAATTTATTCTAAAATATTTACGCAAATTGGGTTGAAAATGTATTTCCGCACAAATCTTCAATATTTTTTGCTTTATTGGATGCACTTTTCTGAATTCAAATATGTAAAATAGTAAAGATTTGAGGATCGTAGCAGAAATTCCATAGGATTTAACGAGGCCGCGGAAGCCTAGTGGTCATGGTTTCGGATTCGTAACCGGCGGTTTTTGTTCAGCCGCGGGTTCGGTCCTTGGTTGCCAAAGACCCGCCATGTAGCCGGGGTTGAAGCACGTTAAATCTGTTCGGGGCCCGAAGTCCTCCCTTAGGCGTGGCGTGGAAGTTAGGAGAAGGGGAGTGCCAGCTCAGGTGTCGTCCTTGTCACTTGACCGAGGTTCAAAATTACGAGGTCCATCGCCAGTAGCCCTAGTGTTGCTTCTGGTGCGACGTTAATAAAAACTAAACTAAACTTCAAAGGATTAATATTTCGTCAGCTTAATGTAAATCCTATGGAATTTCTACTTTTACTTTTAAACTTTTACTATTTGATCTATTTGATTGTAATAAAGTGTATCTGAAAGGGCAAAAAAATAATCAACGCTGCTGTGGAATTAAATTTTTTTCTCCTTTTTTTTAAAAAAAATATCTGAATCCTTATTTTAATTAAACGTTTGTCAGTTTTCCGATCCTTAAAAAAGTTTAAAATATTTTTAAAAATCAGAGCAAATGAGAAATTCTGTAGAAGCCTTCATTATTTTTTACTCTTTCAAATGCACTTTATTGCATTCAAATAGATCAAATAGTAAAGTTTTGAGAATGATAGTCGAAATTGCATAGGATTAACATTAACCTGACGAAATCAAAATTACAGGCAGATGGGAGACTTAATTTTTAACGATAACAAACTCGGACTATTTAACGGATAGATTGATGGTAGATTAATTTTAGTTTATCATCACTTTTGCAAAGATGAAATGATTCTATCAATTCCCGCTAAAGGCGCATGATTGTTGCTGATATCTTTATTTTTCGACCAGGGGTCATTGCTCACAAACTCACTAGTGTTTCTTCAGATCACAGATTTGTATTAAAAAGGCATATGAAGAGGAAGTCTGGAGTATTTGAGTTTTCATAAGATTGTAAAATATTTCGATTGCATTTTTCTTTGATTTCGCGTTATAGGAGTCTTATTTCTAGGCACTGATTATCCTAGATTCCCGATTTCGCAAAATTCCGTTTCCCATTTTTGATTTATGGGGTGTAAAAAAATGGATATCCTAATGTTAAATGAGCTTATCAAACACTCGACAGCGTGTTGTGCAAAATAATTTTCCAAGATGCATACAACAATCGATTAGAAAAGGTATTTCTTCCAATCGTTGTAAAACATGAATTATTAAGGAGACATTACACCTTCAAAACACAGTTTTTGACCCAAATATCTATTTTGTTTTTTTTATTTCACATGAAAAACTTATCCTTTAACTTTAAAGATCTGTTTCAGTTTTCTTTCTATCTTATTTAGAAACTGAGATACAGCTGTTTTAATATTACTTGATCATGAATTTCTCTTTTCAAAAAGGTTCTAAAAATAGTTTTTTTTAGCATTTATCAATTCTACAAAACACTATATCTCGCAATTTTCTGCATCAATGGACTTGAAATTTCAAATATATGTTTTTCAAATACTATACATAGAATAAGCTCTTGAGATTTTATATTCAATAGAAGATTTTTTTATATTGTAATAAAGTGAAAATTAAAAATGAATTTTTTAAAAAAAATTTCAATGTTCAGAACTCAAGCTACCATAGATTCCTAAGTACGGGATGTACTTGTATTACCAAAATAATAGTTTATTCCCTATATGCGGTTATATTCTGTATTATTCAATTTATAATATATTAATAAATATATTTTTTGAATTATCATGTTTTGCGAAAAGTCTTCATTTTTGCTTATATTTATATGGAATGCCCTTTTGGCAGTAAAGCCATGCCCAAACAAAATATCTCTTCGTTGTTTTTCTAATTTAGAAGGTCATAAAATGCGCAGTTGTTGACAAAATTTAGGTTAATTCAAAAAACTTACTTTGGAGGTGTACTATTACCTTAAATGCATATATAAAATAAACAGTGAATTATAACTAAAATTGTTTTTACGATATTTGGATTTGCTATATTTTGAAACCTCTAAGTTTCAGTATAAGTAATTATTACAAGCAATATAAGAAATATTGATGCTGAAAGTCTAATATCGCGAAAATGATTCAGAAAGGGATCATCTTGTAGCGGGGATGAAGGATCATCTTGTAGCGGAGATGATGCCAGTCGAGGCTCCTGCAAAACTACAAGGTGTGTAGCCAATAGCCACTGTGTTATTTCTAAATGCGACATAAAAAATCATACTCCTGAAAGGGCTATATACTAGTATATAAGCTTTAACTATCGATCCATTTATCACGCAATGAAGAAATTTTGTGGTAGGGCACCTGCCTAGTACATTATATTTGGAACAATAACTTATTATTTTTGAATTAACAATTTTTGATTCCATAATACCTTATGCTTTCCTAAATGAAATAATAAAAGTATTAAAGAAAATATATTTAATGAAAATATTTTTAAAATATTTTAACTTTTGAAGATGTTAAGCATCTATAAATATATCGTTTGCAAGAAGTAGTTTAATATATAAACTGCTAAATTTAAGGAATATTCGTGGAAATTTCTAGGGGTTAAGAGGGAATTTCGGAACATAACCTTTTTGACGATTTTCAAATAAGTTTGCAAAAAATTCGATTTCATAACAAGAAAACCATTGACTTAAAATGAAATAACCATGCTGTTAAAGTAATTTAATTTACCTTTTAGCATCAAAATTTGGTTCTCTGAGAGTCATTTCTAGTAATGGGATAAGAACTGATGAAACTGAAAAGTGGGGACAAAATATTTTAAGGATATCCCAGTACATAAAATGGAAAGGACAATAAATAAATATTTACTATCAATTATTTTACGTATGACCCCTGCAAATCTATTCATCGGTTTACGTGATCCTCGAAGCCATCTATAGATGCTACAGGAGTGTTTCATAACTCCCTCGTAACGTTAACTTCAATCATATGGAAATTGTCAAATCGTTGACATTTAAGCTGGAGTTTCAACTTTGTAAGGCAACTGCAAGGTGATAAGGTCGGTGATCACGGAGAGAGGAGGGAAAACAGTTTCCTTTAGTATGTCAAATAATAGCTGCATTGAGTGATGGTGCGTTGCCATACATCAAGGATAAATTTTTGTTTACATTTGTGCTGCGTGTACAAGCAATACATTTCAACAATCCATCCACTGCATGCTTGAAGAATTCTTCTTTCACTCTTTAACTTTCAAGAATGAATTCCAAATAAGTCATTCGTCTTCAGTGTAAAAAATTTCTTACAATTAAAATTTCTTCCCTTTTTGGCGAGTTTTGGCAAACAAATTTCTCATACTGAGCATACTCCATTACCCTAAAATTTCCCATATATAAAACACATATTCGACCGAGACAACCTTTACCGTGAGTGTTCTCTATCATTTATTAAGTTTCGATAAATTTGTAAATTTTAAAACATAACTTTATTTTATCTGAAATGTGATTTCATCACAATTATAAATAGAAAAATTACATACAGTACGTTTTATCTTGATAAAACCTCAGTGCAAATGGATGCAACTTGTCAACTGTATTCAGAAGCTTTTAGATATTCTGTTTCCACTAGTCGTACGTGGATGATATCTCGTGTATTGAACCTGTTGCATCAGTTTTAAAACGTTTCATCTACATCGTATATTTAGAACTTTTTTTTAAGAAAGCGTCCGCAATCTGTTTCAGCATTCCGAATGACATTGGCTACAAAATCTTAAAATTCGTAAATTTAAATTTTTTTAGGATATATAATGTTATTTATAACTTAATACTTGAATGATTTACATTATTTATAAATACTTATAGCTTTGTTTAGAAAGTTGGAAAGTTGCCCTTTATCAAATTTCACGTTTTCTAAGTTTGCAATTTTCACTAATAAACAATTTATTCACGTAGAAAAAAAAAATAATTTTATTGTACAATGATGCAAGGACAGCATAAAAAGTAAATAAATAAAACTCAAAAAAAAATTACCTCCTTATAATAAAGTATCTCGAGTCGATGTTATGATCGATATGCAATAAACATCATAATCACATCAGTTGTGCCATATAAGTTTTCGGCGATGGAAATATTTCCTCAAGTTAATGGGCCTGTTTTTCACCCCATGGCGGATATGTTGTCGTCACGGACGGAGATCGGTTGACCTGGGGCAAACTCGAATTACCCATCTTTTCTTCCAGACATCGGTTGATCTTAATAGCGTCTTAGACTGCCCAGCGGTAAAAGAATTCACTGCTTTCCAGGTAGGTATTTTTGTCCTGGCATTGAAAAATGCGATATAGTGTAGAAAGCCGCCTCGAGACTGTTCCCATGGAGGAAATTATTCTCAACTATTGTGAGACTTTCAGAAAGATAATTAAAGAAGTTTTTCAAGCAATATGGCATTTAATACGCATTACCTATTGTATTGAGTGTCTCTTTGTGAACGGTTCCACTGACGGCATCATCAGTTTCTAGTTGAATTGACGAGTATATGTGATGCATGCACTGCAGTCGTTTGTATCACTAGTCATGATTTATGAGTGAGGTGTCTTTGATAGACACGTAGAGACAAAATCTACATTTTTGGGTTCATATATTCAACTAAAAACTTAAGGCTGTGCTGCCATCCAGTGTTCCCGTCCGGGTTCATCGCTTTGGCTCGAAATCTGTTTTTTGCGGGGTTGGTTGATTTTAGTTACGAGGAGATGGTAAATCCTATATTGGCGTAATGCTTGGCGAGATATTTAAAATTGAGCCAAAATATCGCCAAAAGCGCTATTTTTAAACTCGAAGCCGTTTCAACAAGAAACAAGATGACGTTTTGTCAGATGATAAAAACAAAATAATAATAACGTGAAAAAGGTTGCGTTTCGAAGGAAACGTGTAATAGCATAAACACACTTAAAGCAATAAAAAAAGTTGCGATTTCCGAACTCTAAGTCATTTCTATGGGAAAGAGGATGATATCAGAATAACCATGTCCTAAGCATTGCAATCGCTAAAAAAAGTCATATAAAAATGAATTGAATAAAAAAAAAACATTGAAAACTACTAAAAAAGAAAGGGAAAAAAACCTTTAATGGTGACTACAGAGATGCCATTTTAGATATGTAACGATTAAACTGATTTACAGTTTGCCCAACCCCATTTTGCAATATACGTTTGACAGCCGACCACGTTTTCCGAAAAAGTTTGTGAAACTTGTTGTTTTCAAAACAAGAATAATTTATCTAGTAATTCTTTTCGCTTAATTGTCCTGATTTTGGTAACAACATTCGGCCAACGTGAAAAGGCCAAGACGAATTGTTCATATAGAAGGGTTACCAGAAAAACAACCGCTGATTTTACTATTTTCTTAAACTTATGGTGTGTTTACAAATTTGGCGATTTATCGTCAACACAAAATATTTCGCCGCCAAGCAGTATTCTAAATTCAGATCCACCCTGGGACGTTTCGCACTTACTGTCTTCGGAGGCAGACAATTCTTATCCTGGGTGGTCTGTTGCCTCAGACAACTGAGCTAAAAAGGAATTCCCTGTTGAGTCAATTATTAGGCGCCTTTTTACTGTTATTGTAGGTTGTTGCTACTTATGGAATAGAGTAAAAATTTAAAAAATGAGTAAGAGAAAAAAGAAATCTTTTCTTCCGTAAGAGAAAAAAAATGAAAAAGTTCTTTGCAATGAACAGATTTAGATAAAGGGTGCTTTTTCTTACACTTATTATTAAATTACTCAATTAAATATAAGAATTAAAGTAAACAATGGAATAACGAGAAATGGACAATAGCAAACGTTTGCTATACTAAAATTAAAGCAAACGGTAAATTATTAAATTTAATAATATATCAGCTGCATGTAATTGAAATTAAACGAAACGGTTAATTATTAAATTGAATATCTTTCAGTTGATGGGATCACACTGGAGCACCTGAGCGTTATGCTTTCAATCTCCATTTCTGGTACATTGAATATCTTGAAGCTAAATGAAATTAATATTAAAGGGAAGGATAAAAAATTAAAAAGTGATCTGGTATGCCAAAAGTGATCCACCTAAGACAATAGCTTCTTGGGTGGCTAATAATAGAAAATAAATATTAAAAGTATCCGACCCAAAATATTCCAAGAAGGAAGCCAAACTAAAAAGAAGCAATTTGAAATTCTTGAGGCCAAAAAAAGGGCTGCCTCACAGCTTAAAATTCTGAATAATATTATTTATTTTCAGTCATATCTTGATTTCCGTTTACGTATGATTTAAGGTAATACATAAATCGATATGTAAATAAAATACTTAATTTTTATATTCGTTTCATTTCATTCCAATAAAAAATATTGAGGTAAATTCATTACGGCATATTTTTGAAAATTGAGTTCATTAGTGGTGAAAGCAGGTATCAGACATTACATTGCACATATTTTATTCCAATCCAATAAAAATTCAGGAGAAATTTATTACGACGTATATTTGAAAAATAAGTTCGTTACTGGTGAAAGCAGGCATCAAAAATATACGCAAAAACAAAATAAATTTTTTAAAAGTGGCCAACATACAACATTTTTGGATTATTTAATACAATAGTACCTTGGGTGGCTAACTATGCTATTTCATCCATTCTTATTTTAAAACCCCAATTTGCTTTGTCTTAATAGGACTTCTTCGCTTTAAATATATAACAATTGTAACAGGACATATTTATTTAGCGGAGACTTACTCGTTTTTGAACTTCAGTTTAATTGTTATTAATGAACAGTTTTTAATGAATACATAAGTTTCAGCACATAGCGATGCATAAATTGGTCTAATGCAAGACGTATTTCTAATACTTTTGCACTTACATGCATTTGATTTTGTAACTTTTCTTCTAACTTACTTTTCAAAATGCCGTTACGTCATATGAACTTTATAATGGTTCCTCACACCTTAAAGATGAAAAAATAGACTTCTATAACTATAACCAACCCACCTTCCAAAAAACCTATCAAACTAATTTTGAAAGGATTACTTGCATCAACAGATATCGACGAAATAAAAACCGACTTGGAAGGAAAAGGCTTTTCAATTGAAAAAGTAGCACAACTCGGGCAATTCAAAACAAAAAGACCCCTGCCAATTTTCATGATAGAAGTTACAAGAAAAGAAGGATTCGGAGAAATTAACTATGTCACAGGATGTATGTTTATGACTGTTGAAGTCGTAACTTACGAAAGGAAGAAGAATGCTACGCAATGTTACAGATGCAACTTCTTTCATCACTCATCAAACATATGCAACTCTATGCCGAGATGTCTCAAATGTGGTGAAAACCACATAACGAGGAACTGTACTATCAAAGAAAAAATACCGAACCCCACCTGTATCATTTGTAAGAAAACCGGTCATATTGCATTCTGGGAAGGATGCCCTATCTTCCCAAAAGCAAAAAGAGGAACTCCCACTTTAAGTACTAGGAAAAATAAAGATTTCATCTCCAAGCCAATCAGGGAAGATAAAACCTACGCAGATGTCTGCAATCCAGAAAAAGAAATAGTAACTCAAGAAAATCCTAATAGAAATATCGAATTCCAAGTAAACAAAAATTCTGATAATTTTACTTCGCTAGACGCCGTAAAAGAAATTCAAGATCTTTTCCGAGCATTTCCCACCCTTCTAGAAGCATGTAAAAAAAAGGAAAAGCACTGAAAGTTCCGTTGATAAATTAAATATCTTCATGCAAGGTATCGCAGCTTCAATTCCATAATTTCAAGTTTAAATTCTTTTAAACTTAGAAGCAAGATCCTTCCCACAAGCACCATCACACAATATCTAGCCACGCCTCCAACCAATCAGAAGCAAGCTTCTCTCCGACCCTCATGCAACAGCCAATATTAAACCAAGTTCTCCCCTTACCTTCGCTCGGACATTTTCTCGCTCACCACTTCAAAGACTCTGAATACTAGGAACCTTTTCTGCTTCAAATTACCCTGACAAAGAGTTTAAGGCCTATTAAGCTAGGTACTCGTATATATCTCAATACGATATCAATAAATATCGCAACAAATAGTTAATTATTCCATTCTTCTTTTCCTGTTGCTCTCTATTGAATCAACTTCGTAGTATTTCATTAATGTTTCTTTTTATCATACGAGTGGTTATCATATTTGCTTAATAATTCCACAAAATAACAGAGATATATGAATAAAATTTGTTCTGCTTATTTATCGATTCATATGTGCATAACGTTGTAAATTAGAGCTATTAATGGTTATTTGGTTTCAAGCAAATTAAAACAACCTGTGGTATCGTAAAATTTTAATTATTTTCACGGTATATCGTAGTAATTATTTCTGAAAAATAATCGAGATCGAATATTAATTTTAATGATTACTAGCTGATACTGCCCGCTTCGCTGGACAGACGATAATATATTTTGGAACTTATACGTAAAAAATCAAGAAAATTTTCAATTTTTAAAACGTTAATGATAATCTAAATTTAAAATTTTAAGAAATTGATAGTCTGTCATAATGGTTATCCACGATTTTCAAATATATGAGAAAAATAAAATGTTTTAGTAAAAAGTCACCCCATATATACATAATACGGATAAAATTCATTCCACCGTATACACGTTATACACCTAGTATTACCAAAGATGCAAACTTTCGTCAGAAGATTCATCATGTGCTTGACTTTCAAATGAAATACCCTCGCAATGACATCGTGTCTATCATAAGATTTAAATCCTTTCCTGAAGACATCATTGATTTCTGACCATATAGGATTTCAAGTGGCCGCAATCCTTAAAAAAAAAAGTCGTTCAAGTCGGAATGTCCAAAATGTCTTACGTATGTCATAGCCTCTTGAGTTTGTTCATGCATGCAGAGAGGTCTTCCAGTAAATGAAGATTGTCTTCTGTGTGCGCTACTCCGTAAGAAGCCTCCATTTTAGTACTTTTTAAAATCCCGCTATGTTTTGGAGCTAAACTACATTTTCACAAACCGTGGGATTCCAAACTCATTTATTTCCTTCGCTAAATATGTACGTTTCCTAATTTCGACATGCACGAAATTTCACATAAAGAGCCCCTTCGCCAAAATCTTGCCAATCCTCCATCAGAGCTTCAATATAAAATATATAGTTTACAGGATCACACTGGAGCACCTGAGCGTTATACTCTTAATCTCCATGTCTGGTACAGAATTATAAAAAAGAGCTTTACTTCGGCTTTTCCTGCCCAGAACTGCGTTTATGAATTTAACAAATTTAATATTGTATAAAATTTGGAAAAGAAATTAATGAATTTAATTAAAAAAGCATTTAGTTGTGTAATAATATGATGAAAGGTTACTCTGAGGCTGGAAGCTTTCTGAGTGGCTGACCTGAGTTGATCAGAGGGGAGTAGGGGTATATATCTGACTTATCAGCTGACCAATGGGGAGGCTGCCATTCAGTGTGTGTATGTGGTTTACTCGAGGTAGGAGTTTCTATCACAGCTAGAGACATCTGGTGGTTGAAAACATAAATAAATGAGTGAAAATTAAAGTGTTTGCGTGAGGAGACTGATGTTTGTTAGTTACAGGTTTAATAGAATGTTTTTTTGGTCTTTTAATTTTTAAATCAGGATCATAATATAAAATTATTGGATATTTTTCCATTTCGCACACGCAAATCTCACCAAATAAACTTAATTGGTGACAATACACAGTATACATATAAAAATATATATATTCCGTTTGGCGTCGGTCGTATCATTTTTGGCGATAAAGTCGCCAAAAATGACATAACCGACGGATAAGAGTAGATTAACGGATGAAAATTACATTTTGGATAAGACTTCCTTTATATCCGTTCTTAGTGAGCGTCTACATCGCAAAATGAGTAACTATGCTAAATTTCAAGTCAATCGGTTGTATAGTCTTAGAGATCTCGTGATGACTCATTCAGTGGTATTTCGCTTATATAGATAGAGAGATACTCAAGACTAATTGAATTAGTCACCATCCAGAGACATATATTTCTTTCCGCATTTCTTTATGTTTGAACGGACATTACAGCAGAATTCATCTCATATCAGCAGATTCGAACTTTGTCTCTTCTCTATACTGCGGGTTACTTCAAACTGCGGGTTTTGATTTCTTGAAACCAAAAAGATCGACATTAATTTTCAACATTATACGTATAAGGATCAATTAATGTACATAAGTTTTATTTATACATATCTCAGTCATTTATTATTAATAATTTAAACTTACGATCTCCTTACGTATAGGTAACAAGTGTGTATTTATAAAAAATATATGTATCGCATATTTTAACAAAATTTTAAAAATATTTTTAGCCACTCAAGGAGCTTTTGTTTTAGTTGGATCACTTTTCACGTACCAGATAACTTTTAAAATTTTTATCGTTTGCTTCAATTTTAATCACATTTAGGTTCAATATATTCAATTTTATTTACATGCTGCTGAAATAATATTATATTTAACAATTTATCATTTCCTTTAATTTTAATTACATTTTGCTTAAATATATTCAATTTAATAATTTATCGTTTCATTTAACTTTATATCAGAAAATCTTACTATTATCTATTACTCGATGTTTCATCGTTTACTTTAATTCTTAGATTGAATTGAGTAATTTAATAATAGTTTTTTAAAAAAAAAGCGCATCTTATGTGGTTAAATGCATTTTTTTCAAAACTTTGCAACGAATTTTTTTTCAATTTTTTACTTTTAAATTTACAAATCATACTTGAAATTTCAATACCTGTAAACAAATTAACCTATTTGCTGATAAATTCCAATTTCTGCCTCATATTGTTACAAGCAATTCTACATTGATTTTGGCAGTGGTTCGGTAAATAATTGATAATACTGATTCCAAAAATTCGCTAAGCATTATTTGTTCGATGCATTCAATTGTGTTATGCATGAAAAAAGGAGCTTCATTTATTGATCAAAGCAAAAACACATGAATACAACATGAAATATCCGCCTCTGGCAAAAAAAAAAAAAAAATGTCAATAAAATCATTAAAAAAGAAAAGAATAATTCTCAACAGGAAAAATAAAAATAAAAGGGAAATGTATTCAAATTGTGCAAAATTCTTTCATAATGAATAAACCAATAAGTGTTGAATCTAAAGAACCTTTTTCTAAGCTGGATTGTTTTGTACAAAAATTAGGTCTCAATTTGGAAACCGAAATGTTCAATAATTATGTTTATTACGTGTTTATTATTTAAAACATGCTAATATGTAGATCGCGTGTAATTCTCTATTTTAGCAACATATTCAAACTTGTTGTTGTTTTAAGCAAATGAAGTTAAAGAAAATGTGTGTTTCCATAAAATTAAGTGCCATATTCAACAGATTGCTAATTTTTCACTAATATAATAATTGCATTTGGTTTGCTTAAAGTACATTTACATTTCTGAGATATGTTTAACTTAGATAATATTTTACCATTTGCTTTTATTTTAACATCCAAACAGAATATTATTATCTGCTTTAGTAATTTATCGTTTGCCCTTATTTTAATTTTTCATTTCATTAATTTTTATGGCAAAATCGACTGTTTTTGTACTTTTTCAAAACAACACTAAAAATGTTTTTACCTTTGAGATATATAAAAATAAAAATGCATTAGAAATTAAAAGAAATTATTTTCTTTTCATGATTGTAGTTGTTTCTGTGGAGCCTGGGGCGTGGAAGTATACGAAAATTATTTTAATTAAAATTCTTTTAGAATAATTCTTTTTGGAGAACTCAACAGAAAAAAAGCATTTGTAAATGTTAAAATGATATTTGTCATGCCAATTTTAATTATTTTTTGTATATTTATTATTTGTAATTGTTTTCAATGCGAAAACTCCCTCAAATTCAAGTTTTCTTTGTAATTTGTCACTGATTTGCTGAATTTTATTTATATTAATCATATTCATAATGCAATTTATAATAATATATTTTTATAATAGTACATATGAGTCAAATAAAATGTTTTAATGTTATAAAGGATTAGTTCCCGGATTACATTCACGGATTAATTCCAGGTAATTTAACAGTTTTGTTGATATATTTAATGAATTTCTGGCAGTAAAATAATGTCGAACTATTTGAAAGCAGTAATCCATGTTATGTTTTCATACTGAATACAAATTCGACAAATGTGAAAAATATTAATTGGTAAAATTGTTAATTATAAGGCTCTGTTTAAAATGTCATTAAAACCCTTCATGTTGAGGAGCCCATACATGTTGATTCCATCACACTCAACATTCTCACGTTTCCAGGTGCGGGATTTACGTGAGAGAAAATGAGATACTAACTCAAGTGACGTCCTCGTTACTTGACCGTGGTTAAAATTTTCGATAGACCTCTCGATGTTTCTATGTTTCACGTTAATATACAATCGATGGGTGAAATGTATGTCAGCGG
The DNA here is from genome assembly GCA_019974015.1 of Nephila pilipes. Lineage (NCBI taxonomy): Eukaryota > Metazoa > Arthropoda > Arachnida > Araneae > Nephilidae > Nephila > Nephila pilipes. The sequence goes on along the minus strand of BMAW01067305.1, from coordinate 229,880 downwards.
TCTTTATTTTATTATGGAAGAGTCTTTGGTATAAATACACTTAAGAGTTTCTGATCTGAACGGATAAAATTACAATAATTATATTAATCTACCATGGAAAGCTTTTTAAAAGATCTTAAAGAAATTCACATTGGTATATTGGTATTGATATATTCATTTCTTGGGTGTTTTTTAGTCTTGTACAAGACATTGATTTTAAGCAAACAGAAAATTGCTTAGAAAAAAATTATTGAAATTGTACAATAATTTTCATATACCTAGGTTTTCAACTACATTTTCAACCGTATGAGGTGGGGCTATTAAATAACGATATTAACGCAACTACAGAAGAACTAGGCATACAACAAACGCAAGCGACCGACAGCTGTTTAACGTGATGCCTTCTCTTTCGAAATCAGTGTCTCTCGTTACTGTAAACAGATCCGTATATCCGTAGCCTAAGTTCACATTAGAGTTAATTTTTGTTTCGACCGAAAAATGATAAGTGAGCAATGAATTGCTGCGAAATTTCACATGAAACTTGGAAACACAGGTACTGAAACTTATAATTTATTGAAATAAGTGTATGGAGATGAATGCTTATGGCGTATATGTGTTTTTGGGTGGCTTAAGCGATTTCAATATGGCCGAGAAGACTTTGAAGATGATATTCATCCTTCCTTCGGATCGTCATTCCACGTCAAAATCGGATCACAATATCAAAAATATCGGTACTCTGGTTCGATCTGACCTTCGGTTAAATATTCATGCGATTGCCGAGACTGTAGGATTTGATAAAGAGTCCATAAGATAAACTTTTCCACCAAGACTACAAACCGACTGGTTCCACATTGTCTTTCAAGAGGTTTCTAGTCGAGTACAGCATCCCAGTGTTACCCCATCCACCTTATTTACCGTATATTGCACCATGCGACTTCCATCGATTTCTTAACGTAAAATCTGCATTAAAAAGAACAAGAATTGAGTTCGGTGAAGCTGTAAAAGAGAAAACAGCTCGCATCTTGAAGGAGCTGATAGAAGACTTCCACTGATGCTGTGACAGACTGTCCGCTGATGCTGTGAAAGAGAAGGCGGAACACGTCCTGAAGGAGCTGACAGAAGAAAACTTACAGCACTCTTTTCAACAATGGATGATTCGCATGGAGTGTTGTAGTGATAGAGAAGGGGTGTATGTTGAAGATGATTGTAAGTAAATATATATGACATAAAAACACAATATTCTACATCGTTAGTTTTCTTAATTAATAGCCTCACTTCGTATCAATGTGTTCTGTTTAATCTAAGTTGTGTTCTAATCAAAAAACGAATATTACTTTCTCTTGAAATTTAGAGCCCTTGTTAATTTTCTGGAACTCATTTTTCAAACATAATTTCAAAACATTCGTTTAATTATTTATCTACTAAAATTTCGTTCTAAGAGCTTCAACTAAATACCACAAAATTTAAAAATTTATTTTAAACAGAGTATAAATATATAATGTAGTGTTTATCAACAGTAAACTGAAGTTGATTTCTGAACTATTTACAAAGTTTCTTAAAATTTATTTTGCATGCCTATCTACTAAAACATATGTCTACATGTAATTTTGTCTCAAAAATATATTAGCACAAAGTTTCCAAATATCACTTTAATTCAAGCGGAAAATATATTTCCTTCCCACAACGACACAAGTAATACCTGAGTGATATTTAGAGCAACATATCCTATTTTAAAAAGAAATGTTTGAGTTCTAAAACTCTCCGGTTTCTTTACCTTTCAAACCAGAAGGATGAACGGACCATCAATATCAACAGAAAGCCGCCGCAGTAGCTGAGATGTTAAGGTGCCATAAAAGAGGAGTAATTCTGCCACCGTGAAGAAAATTGTTTTCAGGATCAATGTATAAGACCGGCAGTAAAATAAATTCTTCATTCGACCAGGCTAAAAGTAGCGAATAAAGTCTGTTCGGTCCGTTACGATGGCAATCGATCAAGTAATGGAATAAAATTTGAAATTTATTGGTTCGGTTCATTGTCAAGGCTCTCTGCGATCGGTGTTTCAAGAATAGCAAAAGAAAAGAGACAGTAGGAAATACTTTTAAAGTAATAAAATAAATGCTGAAGTGAGAGAAACACACTTTAACAATAATTGCGTTTTCTTTGTTTATTTAAAATATTGGAACTCAATCCTTTTTGTCTATCACCAATTTCTCCAAAATTAGAAACATTATTCAATGCTCGTCATGCAATTGTACCTCCACCCTTCCAATTTGTTTTATTCCTTTTATATTTCGTAATCTTCTCCAAAAAAGGTGTAGTTGCTGCGGTAGCCTTATGGTTATGGCCGCGGACTCGCGGCTGGTGGTTTGCCTTGAGTCGAGAGTTCGAGTTTTGACGCCACTAAAGACCCATCGTGTATCCAGGGATGATGCACATTAAATCTGTCGGGGCTCAAAGTCCTCCCAAGGGTGTGGAAGTTCGGAGAGGAAAGTACCAGCTTAGGTGTTGTTTTTCTCATTTGAATGAGACTCAAAATTAAGAGATCTGTCTCTGAAACCCCATCTGTTGCTTCTAGGGCGAAGTTAATAAAAACTAGCCAACCTAAAAAAGCATAAACTTAATTAAAATGATGGTTTGTTTCCTAATTAAATAGTTATTATTTTTTAAGTAAGCAAAAAGTTAATGCAAAGACTGGTAAAAAAAATAGTGGATAGTTTAGAACTGTATTGTATAACAACATTATAAAAAAGTTATATTGTAATGAGGATTCAGAGCTGCGTCTAAATTAGCTTCAATATATCATTTTTACGTAAGTTATGCATGTTCTAAAGAATGTATACCCGTGTGGTGACCGAGTGTGAAAGAATAGTCCCAATGTAGATCATACATGTCGTAAGATGCTATTAAAATAGGTACCCGGTGTCTGGGAATATAGCCGCTCACCCAGTCCCTGGGAATTCTATCAGTGTAACTCTGGGGCTTACCTTCTTTAGGTAGGTACGGACATCATGACCCCGAGGCTCCCTAGTGATCTTTTTCTTCCTCTATGGTGTTTACTGTCCTTAGTAAACACGGGGGATGCACCCCCAATGTACCCTAGCGATACTTCTCTATTTTTACTATCTCCATTAGAGACCCTAGAGATCCCTCACTATTTTCGATTCTCCTTCTTATCAAACTTATCTTTTTTTTAACATTTTTTTCCGTCATGGCCGCGGACTCACGCCTGACAGTTTTCGTCCGATTCTTGATGCCACTAAAGACCCGCCGTGCAGTCGGGGTTGATGCACATAAAATCTGTCGACACACAAATCCTCCCGTTGGTGGAGGAGGGGGGAGTCCGAAGAGGGCGGTACCAGCTCAGGTGTCGTCCTCCTCACTTGACCGAGGCTCAAAATTACGAGGTCCGTCGCAAAAAGCCCTCGTGTTGTTTCTGATGCGACTTTAATAAAAACCGATCAGCCAACCAAAAAATGGTTTACATTAACTGAAATAAAAAAGGTTTTATTTTTTCATTAAAATGTTTATATTCTTAAGTAGGCAAATTAATTAACACAAAGACTGGGGAAAAAAGAAATTAGTGGAATATTTGGAAACATATCGATCTACAACATTTTGAAAAATTATGTCGTAATCAAGATCCAGAGCTGCATCTAAATTCGCACCAATAATCGTTCTCTACGTAAGTTTTGCATTCGTTCCGAAAAATGAATACGCTTGTGATGGTAGGGTGTGAAAAACAGTCCTACTGTAGTTCATGCATGTCGTAAGAGATGACTAAAATGGGTATTCAGTATCTGGGGTGAAAGTCGTACATCCTGCCATTGGGGATTATATCACGGGACCTCAGAGGCTTGCCTTCAGTAGGTAGGTACTGGCATCATGACCCCAAGGAACCCTAGGTATTTTTCCCCTTCCTTTAGGGCTTACTGTCTTTGGTATGTACGGGTGACATGCCCCTGAGACACACTTGTAATCTCCCTCTATTTTTGACCCTCTTTCAAGAGTCAAACTATTTATCATTTTTTTTTTTCAAATCTCTAGACCACAGTTACATCTCGTTTTGCGCAGTATTACCACATCCAAACCAAACCGACTATTTTTGTCAGGGAACATAACCCTCTCGGGCTTTAATCCCCTGTGAATTGGCTATTATTTGAGGTGAGACTGAATTTTGGTTTTACACTTGCCCAGAAGTTAAGATTTAGATATTAAGATAATAAAATAAAATTACAGTGCAATAGCTTTTTGGAAAATATTAAATTAATTTTGAAAAATATGATGAATATATATTATTAATATTATAATATCACTAGTATACTAGTGTTGTTAAAATTAATCCAAAAGAGAAGATGGTTGAAATTCATGAGTTTAGGCATAGGATATTGCAGCAGTAGTCTATTGGATTCCTGCTTACTTGTTCAGTCTGGTCGCAGTGAGAGCGCGCTCTGTGATTGGTCAATGGTGTGGTGTGCTAATTCTGTATATATAGGTGGGTGCATAGGGGTGAGATTTTGTGAGGAGTGTGCTTGTGTTACCAGTGTTTTAATAATATAAGTGAAATTAAAGAATTAAAATTTCTCGTGGTCTGTGTAGTTGTGGGTTGTTTCTGAGTGGGGTGTACTTTTCTATTTCTTGAATAGTTTTATTGCTCGAGGTATCAATTTTTTGGTAAAAATTTCCTGATAATTCCTTAATGAAGTTTTTAAGTGTTGGAAGTTTAATTGAGTATCTGATGTCCGTGCTTCTCATGTACCAGTGTGCTCTTACTATCATTCTAATGGTGGAATTTTGGGATTTTTCTAATAATTCCAGTGTTGTGTCAGCACAATGCGACCAGACTGGGCTAGCATAGGTCAGGATAGGTCTTAGTATCAGGGTGTAGATAAGCAATTTATTACGTCTACTTAATGTAGATTTACGCGAAATAAGGGGGAAAGTATTATTTCCTGCAGAATTATACTGCTTTTTAATTTGTAGAACGTGTTGTTTAAAAGTGAGTTTTTTATCCAACGTTACACCAAGATATTTGGTGTCTAGAGACCAGGGTATATTTTTGTTTTCCAGAAAAATGTCTGGTTCTATTTTTCTGTAGTTTCTGGAGAAGAAGACAGCCTCTGTCTTGGGAACGTTCAGGGCTATTTTCCAAGTAGAGTACCATGCTTCTAGTTTCTGTAGGTGTTCGTTTAGTGCTTGGCCTATTTTTGGTGAAAAGTAGTGTCTTGCTAGTATCGCAGTGTCATCTGCGTACATGCATATTTTTGTATTTTGGTGTTTAGGGATGTCGTTCACGTAGTAATTGAACAAGGTGGTTGAGAGGATTCCTCCTTGCGGGACTCCAGCTTCAACTTTTCTTAGATTTGATAGTTGTTCATTAACGGTAACTTGAAAGCTTCTATTGCGTAGATATGAGTTTATTATTTTTACGAGATATGCAGGGGTGTTGTAGTTGATCATTTTGAAGATTAAACCTGTATGCCAGACTCGGTCAAAGGCTTTCTGGATATCCAGGAAGACCGCACCAGTATTTTGACTTTTGTAAAATCCAGTCTTGATGAATTCCACTACTCTGAGCAGTTGGTGTGATGTGGATAATTTCGGAACGAATCCATGTTGTTCGTGGATGATGATATCGTGGTCTTGTAGAAATTTTGCTAGTCTATTGTGGATTATTTTTTCGGCTAGTTTGCCGAGGATTGGTAATAAGGAAATTGGTCTGTAGTTTTCTGGCCGGGTAGGATCCTTACCCGGTAGTATTGCCACATCTGGCTCTCGCGCCATTAAACTTCACTTTCACAAACTTCAAAGAGTACAGCATTTCTTTTATTGTATATTTTATCGATAGGCGGTCAGTTTTACAACTGATAATATATGAAATCCTATATCTGCATTTTAAATTTAACTTTTTTTAAAATTCTTTAGTCTTTTTTTTTTTTTTAGTTCGGAGATCGACATTGCCATTTTTATGTTTTGAATTTTCCCTACCAGCTCTCGAGTAGCCAGAGAATCACCAAAATATGTATGGTCTTCGATGACCTTGATCATTTTGTTTTTCAATTCCATCACCCAAACAGTATATGTAGTTAAATCTGTATTTGTAACAGAATAACATGAATTATAATCTGTTAAACAAAATATGAACATTTACATAAACAGTGTTTTCAAATATTAACATTCGACTGAAGCGAACATTTGCATAAGACTAACAGCTTACTATTTTTAAAATACTCTCCAAAAGGTAATGTGCGTATACATTATTTGTAGTAGTGTTCTAAAATGCATAGTCTGAGATTCTCAGATGTGATATCTTACGTACTAAGCTTTCTGTCGTAATGGTTTCCATGACAACAGAAATCCGACGAATACATTTTTAAAAAGGCTTCTAGCATTGTTCTTGTAAAAAATGCATCTTAGGCATCCAAAAGGAAAATAATTCTTATTCGAAAAAAAAAATAAAATCTTTCAAGAAATTTTCCAGTCGCATTTGAATGTTCAAAAGTATTTTAAAGAGACGGCAACTCATTTACAATTCAAATGAACGTGCCATATTGATGTAAATTTCAGTGACATTTTATGTTTATTCTTCATTCTAAATTAAATGAATTTCACGTCTGTAAGTCAAAAAACCTGAATATTTTTTTTCTTCTAGTAAGAGAGGCTTTATGTGGAATAGGTAAAGTTTTAAGATAATTTACCAACGAGACACCAACTCTTGCAATCTCTTAATTAATTTTAATTGAATAAAGTCTTCTAAAAGATGCTATGTGAAATTAATTT